>PVKY010008887.1:0-13729 GCA_004027775.1 Bradypus variegatus
TATAGAGAACCAATTGTTTACTCAAGACAGAAAGCATGGTGGGTAAACAAAACTGTCTTAAAAAATGGTTTGATGAAGAAAGTTTCAGGGCAGGCACTTTATTGAGTGACATAAATCAGACACATAAGGACAAATACTGTATGGTCTTTATGAACTAATTATAATATGTAAACTCATAGATATGAGATATAAGTTACCAGGATATAGAATGAGACTAAGGGATGGGGAGTGGTTACTTATTGTTAGCAGAATGTTTAACTAGGTTGAACTTAAGTGTTTGGAAATGGACAGAGGTGACGGTAGCACATTTTTGTGAGAATAACTAACAGTGCTGAATGGTATGTGAATGTGGTGGAAAGGGGAAGCTTAGAGCCACGTATGTCACCAGAAAGAAAGATGGATATTAAAAGATGGGAATGTATAAAACAGTGAATCTTGTGGTGGGCAATGTCCATGATTAACTGTACAAATATTAGAAATCTCTTTCATCAACTAGAACAAATGTATGACATTATAACTAGAAGCTAATAATAGAGGGGTATATAGGGAAAAAATATACCTATTGCGAACTATGTACTACAGTTGGTAGTATTTCAACATTCTTTCATCAACAGTAACAAATGTACTACAACAATACTGAGTCAATAATGGAGGGGGGTGGTTAGGAGTATGGGAGGATCTGAGTTTTCTTTTTTGTCTTTATTTCTTTTCTGGAATAATGAAAATGATCTAAGAATTGAAAAAAAAAATTATTGTGATGATGTACCACAGCTGTATGATAGTACCATGGGCAATTGATTGTGTACTTTGGATCTTTGGATGATTGTATTGCATGTGAAAAATCTCAATGAAATTGTTTTAAAAAAGCAAGAAAACAAAAAAAAATTATTCCTAAGTTAAATATACAATGGATCTCTGTCAACAGTATAAAAGTCAACTCTTATGGGATGCCCTTTATTGAGACGATCATGCAGTTTTTCTCCTTTAACTCCATGAATTACTTGATGACATGTTTCATATTAAAACACTTTCTAATATTGAACCATCCTTGCATTCATTGAAAAATACCTATTGTGGGCTCCACTTACTTACAATATATTAAACTGATTATAGTGTTTTATGCAGGATACTTTATGTTCATCTTTGAGATTGGTCTTTAGTTTCTTTTTATGTTCATGTAACAGTTACTAACTTTTATACAGTTTAAATTATAAGTATATATATTCATCATAATATAAAAGTTGATGAAATTGAGATATAATTCAATTAAAGTTGCCTTACATTATTTATTTGAAAAATAAGCAGTTGTATTTATTAAATGCTATCTATGTATGCAGAATCCCATATTTTCTAGTTCTCTAATTATTGTCAGATGACAACCTGGTAATGAAGTCATTGTATTGAATACACACATATGTAAATGTCTGTGGTCAATTATGACTTAATGCATTTCTTATTTTATCAAATCTTTATTAAGTGCCACCGATGGACTGCTCATTGTATTAAGTGCTGTACACACAATGATGGAAAATAGATAGCACAAGTTCTGCATTTTGAAAGTAAAGTTTTACTCTAATATGCAGAGACAGACATCGAAAGTAAGTAAAATCAAATGGGTCAGGTGACATAACTGATTCATTCAACAAACAGTTATCAGTTGTCTATTCTAGATCAGGTTCAGGGATAGGTGCTGAAAATAAATAAAAATAAAAGTGTAGATGTAAATAAATATAAATATAGCCTGGGACTCATTTTGTAGGAGTTCATAATCTGCTGAGGAAGACAGAGGCAAAAACAGATAAATTTATTTAAAAATGTTCTGAGTGTGATGATAGAGTCACTAATAGGGAGTTGTAAAAAATGGAGAAGGCACTTCCATCTGAGACTATGGATGTCAGCAGAGGAAACACAAGTTGCAGTTATCTCCAAAGAAACCCAAGTGTTTCCCAGGTGGAAAAAACATTTCCACCACCCACCCATGGGGCCTGAAACACAAAGACCCATTCTGGGATCTGGGGAAGAAGCAGGCATTATCAAGCCAGTGTGGGGAGACCTGGGCTCTGCCAACTGGGTGAGAAGGGCGGCCCCAGGCCCTCACACCTCTGGCAAGCTCCCGGGATCAGGAGAAATCATGAGCACGAGAGAATGCTCAATGGAGTTGTGAGAACACCTGTCAGTCTCCCTCTAGAATGAATTTTGGAAATAAGAGAGCAGTGGCCTGAGCTGATGGAGCATTTTGCATCACTGACTCTTGGTGTGGGATCAGTACCAGTGATCATACAGAATAGGAAGAGGGCTCAGATGGAAAAGAAGTGCTACTGACATGTCCATTGAAGTAACTGAAGCTGCCAAGAACCATAACAGATGTGAGACGTACCTGGTCAGACTCCGGCTCTGTAGTATTCACCGTGTCTCTCAGATCCTCCATGGTGACAGCTGTTACCAACCATTCTACAGCCTGATGAACTTCCCGGAGCACAGGAAGACGTCGGAGCCTTGTTTGATTTCCACCGTCCTCAAATAAAGGGCTCTCCTCACCATCTCCAAAACATACAACCAAGCACAATGTCATTCCTCAGAAAAGGGATGATTGTAGGATTCTGTCACCGTCCTCTGCCATCCTGCCAAGAACACACCGTGCAGCAGCTTGCTCATCTTTGCCAACTCGCAAGTGTCCAGCAGGTCTGGTAGGAGGCAGAGTCAGCCCCAAACTCACATCCCCCATAAGCAGGCACCTTCCACTGTGGGTGACACTGACATTGGAGGAAGCAACAGCTGCTTCTTGCTGATGAGCTCTATGTAAAAAGAAATTTATCTCTGGCTGCTACTGGGAACTTGGCTGAGTGCCTTCAGTCGTTGCATGGAGAAGCTGATTCTGTAGAAGTGGGTCTCTGAAAATGGGCCTTGCTTCCCAGTACAGCCTGCCAATTTCCTGTGTTGTAAATATATTTTGAAACTAGAAAATCATTAACCCTGCAAATACTTAATGACCTTCCTTCTAATGGCTAGAATTGATTTTTTTAATGTTTGCTAATAAACTGACTTGGGAACTCGGTGACACTAAGTACATTGAGGAAGAACTTTTTTGTTCTCACCAAGTGGACTTTAAGAATAGCTTTAATCAAATACAGAATCTAGATAAGCAAAGGAGAGAATCGGTGAGCTAAGGGTTTTACCTACAGAAGAACTTTTCCTGGTGAGCCACCCTGTACTTCCTAATTCAAAAGTTTCCCATGAAGATAAACATTACTCTGGTGTAAATATACTGGTTCATTCGTCCAAAGATGACTGAGCACTCGCTGTGATCAGCCGCTTGACCAGGGGCAGGGGTCACGTGGCTGAACAAGACTTTGCCTCATGAAGCCTCTGCTCCGCTCTACGCAGGAAGATGATGAACAAATAAGCAACGACCAACTGATACTCAGGAGGCAGAGACGGAGCCACCTGTGGATGCGGGCTTCCGGCTGAATCCCGAGTCCACGATGACCTTCCACGTGAAGAAGAAAGTAAACAGGATTTGGGCAGAGGGCACAGTGAAGGCAAATGCCCAGAGGCAAGAGAGAGCTTAGGTTGATTCAGGATATACTGTAGAGAAATCCCTAAGAGCTGTCTCGAGGCTTGGGGACGTGTGACAGGGACAACTCCAGACAAGGCTGACTGGGCAGAACCATGCTGGGCGTGCTGAGTTGGGTTGTGCATGAGCCACTCCAGCAGAGGACACACGTGGACCTGTGATGACAGGTTACCCGCAGGGGCCTGGTTCAGAGAATGCGATGTGCGTGTTGTCGTCCTCTGGAAGGTTCTACTGCTGTGGGTGCAGGAGATCCCCACCTAGACAGCGTAGAGAGAAGAGAAAAAAGGTCCCCAAGGCTGTGATCCAAATACATGTGGGCAGTGGTTTAGAGAGGGTGGAGCCGGCTGAAGAGACACCTGGGGTTTGGAACGCAGTGTGTCAGTTCACCTCAGGAGGACTTGCTTGCTTCTGTCCTCAGGAACAGCCTGATGGGAAGTGTGGCCACCAGCTAAAGCAATTTTGAGCCCACTGTGAGGGGGGCAGCTCCTGACCTAGGCAGGCTACAGTTGCTGAGGATGCTGATGTTCACTATTTCTGCACCTTAAAGAGGTGTGGGAACTGCAGTGCTGACAGAAGACAGTAATGAGGAGCCTGAGCAGGTGGGGACTAATTAGTGGGGCCGACAGGTGCATAGACAGCGGAGGGGATGTGATTAGGATGGACAAGTGCAGAAATGAAGAGGAGGAGGAAAGCCACAAGAGGGGGCTGGCCAGGCTGGTCCGGGCTGTCAACCAAAGCGCTCAGTGGCTCTGCTGCCCAGGAGCTGTGGGAAGCAGGAGGGACTGGCCTTATTCCAGGATCTGTCTCCTGCCCCAAGGTAATGCCTGGGTCCTACCAGGTGCTTAGTAGATGTTTACTAAGTGAATAAAGTCATGCTTCTGAAATAAGAGGACGTTTCAGTTAGGAGCACAGCACTTTGGGCCAACGATGCACACACAGGCTTTGGGCCGACGGTGCACACACAGGCTTTGGGCCAACGGTGCACACATGCATTTTGGGCTCTGTGTGTGCATCGTCAGTTCTAGGGAGAGTTTCTGGGACCTAGTTTACAGCCAGGGAAACTAAGGCACAGAGAGACTGAGTCTTCTGTCCCACTTGTATGTGTCGGAGCTGAGGAAAGGGTTTGTGGGAACTAAGCTGGGTGGGCTTTGATTAATTTGACAAGATGGCAGGGGAAGCATGGGGGCCATTTTTATTGAAAAGATGGAAACCACCACAAATTTCCTTGCTGAGCGAGGAAATCCTGGGGAACAGATGGTGCCCTATACTGTCCAAATGGAATGCCCGGGAGTGAGATATCATCAAAGGGGCCAGGGTGTTTGCAGCACGGGGCTGCCTTAGCTTGTGGGCCATGCTTGGGACTTTGGGAGCTTCTGGAGCCCTCTGGGAGGGGCTCTGTGATAAGGCCCTGGAAGTGCCTGGCCAAGGCCCAAGGCTCACCATGACCACAGTGGATATGAGCTGTGCTTCTGTCCCCAGCACATGCCAAAGTCCCGCAGCTGTGGGCGAGAATCCTAGTGGCCCCTTCTGCTGAACTGCTGTCCCATGCAAGGCAGCAGGTAGATTCGGTTGCTCAGCTGGCTTCGTATTGAGTGGTGGAAGCTGTGTAATGTTCCACAGGACACTTTGGTTTCACTTTGACTCACTCCTGAAACCACCGCTCGGGGGTCCGTTTAGAGTGAAAGTCATCCATGCAGGAAGGACAGTTCTGACAAAATGTTTGAACCCTAACAAGTGATCAAAGTAAACCACCCAAACAAATAATATCAGTCAATATAAACCCTAAAAGAACCCCCAAGACCCTTGCCTGGTGAAGGAGAAGTCTTCGTTTCAACACCATGAGAGTCACGAAGCCTGCAGCTCCGCGAGCGCAGGGCACTGCTGCCCCCTCACCCCGGCCTCTCCACACCAGGGAGCTCTGAGCTTCGGGCACCTGGGAATGTTGCAGGCGAATGACTGGTTGAGGTATCAGTGCCACGGCGGATAAACCAGACATTTGGTACAAAGTATTTGGAAAGCAATATGGCACTATAGGTCAAGAAATTTTAAAATGCTATCCCTTTCACACCAGTAAATCCGAAACAAGTTTTACGCATACTCTGTCCACCCTGCTACTATTTAGCCTAATGAAAAATTGTAAATAACCAAGTTATTCACTGTGCAACATAAATAACATAACCTAAACTCTCCACCAAACTATAGAAAATATGAGACAATATAACAGAGATCAGTTTCTCAGCCTATTAAATTCTATAACCTCCTCTGATATCATAAACATCGTATATACTACTTCAGTGTTTCCTGAAATCTAAAATAAAGTAAGTCTGTGACTAAAATGCTGTGAAGCAACGTGGGAAATTCTGCCCAGCCGTGGCCCACCCTTTGCCATAGCCTTGCTCTTGGGGGATGACGCTGGCAGAAGACAAACGCTCAAGCGCAGAGTCGGACACACCAGCGTGGAGATTTCTCCCCTGCCAATTACTTCACACCTGCAGCTAGTTCATTAATATCTATGCGCTCCCATTTTCTCCTCTGTAAATGGAAGCAATAATGAGATGGCCATCCAATGAACATGGTATTTTTTGAAATTAAATATTTTGTGGCGTGTCCTCTTGACTCACCCAGTAGGTGATGCTTTGCTGTGGACTCAAAATGGTGAGCTGTCCGCTGTTGCAGCAACAAGCCAATGCCCGGGTGGCATTTGAAAATGTTATTACAACACGGCACGGTTCAATAAGCTGGGAATAACACAAGGTGATACAATAGGCAAGAATGAAGATGTAAAAGAAGCTGTAAGAAAGCTTCCCGGAACTATGTCTGAAAGAAATTACCGGGAAGGAAAAGAGAGAAGGATGGGCAAAGAAGTCATCAAGTAACTGAAACTGTGGATGCAGCTGTCCTCAAAGTATTTTTATGAAGTTGGTAAAATCTAAAGCGTACAATTTAAGGACTATTTGGGTCCCAAATGTTTCACATTAAACAAATATCAATCGTAATCATTGTTGGAGTTTTTGAATTCTAAACCTCATAAAAAATCTTACCTACTGATTTCTCTTATCAGTTATAACTCTTTCCAAACTTCTCAGCTGTATTTGGTTAGTGGTTAATTGCTTCCCGGGATCAGAGAGGCCACTTTCATCAGCTCTTCTCCCTGGTTGGGTGACCTCAGTTTACAGAAGGATGTGATGTTAGGCTGAACAGAACAGCCACCTCCATGTCACCTCACAGATTAGCCAGGTGCATGGGGCCAGCCCCAGAAGGCCCTAGTCGCAGGTAGGAAATGGGGCAGGAAATGAGAGCCGGTACTCGATTCCTCCTGAAGCAAAGAGAGCAGCCCAGCAGATGGCTTCCATGCCTTAGAAGTCCTCGGTGGAATGAAAAGAAGACACTCGCTCCCCAGCTTGCCAAGATTGGGAACCAGCCCCAGTTCAGCCCTCTTCGACCACTGGCCTCCAATATATCTGATTTTGCATCCTACTGATTAAAAAAAAAATCATGGGCACAGCCCCAACATGGAGATGTAGAAATCTCGCATAGCGCTCCTGTGTTAATCTGTGCATTAGAAAACAAAAAGTAGACATTGGAAAAATGGATAAAAATATAAAGACAAATTGTACTTTCTCCCCATAACCCAGTGATTTCTCCACTCTTGAAACCAGTGTTATAAAGTATGTTGTAAGGACCAAAGATTAATAATAGTTAAAAGGTTTAAGGCTATAGGCTGATATACCTTGAATATAAATTAAACCACTCTGTAATGTCCTTCCCAGCCCTAAATTCTGAAGGGCTTTCTTTGGTGGAAGTGGAAGGAATAGAAGCACAAGTGGGCAGGGAGAGAATTGTGGGGGGCCCGCAGCCTCTGCGGGGTGCAGAAGTAGCCACTGCTGTGTGGGGTGGGGATGTCTGCTTGGGTTCTCAGTGTGAAGAACAAGACAGACTAAGAAAGAAAAATGTATGGAAGAGCTTGTAAGTAAAATATCTGTGTTTCACAGGTGTTTGATAGTATGATCTCAGGTTTGTAAAAATTAAGAATATGATGAATGAAAAAGATTGTAAGGATAAACACCGAAGTGTGATTTCCTATGAGTGGTGGGATTACTGGTGTTTTGTTTGCTTATTCTTTATACATTTACAAAATTTTCAAATTCTCCAAAATGAGCCCATATTCCTTTGTATTAAGAAAAAGTTTGAAACCATGGTCTTAACAGTGATGAATGTATGACTTCCAAAAATACCTAATGGCTGCTTTTGCATGTGGCACCCCAAGTCTGTTACATGAGTGCATGGGGGGGATTCCACGCAGTGGCAGAATTCATGCTCTCGCCTGAATCTAGGGAAGGGCTCCTGGCTACGGGGCTGCTCTCTGATGTCACCACCGCAGTTCCGAGACCAGGGTTCCACGTGGGGAAGGAAAAGTGATCCCTTACAGTGCAGCACGAAGTGACCTGCTCTGAGGAGGGCCCTGCCCCAATGCCTGCTCGGATCTGGGCACTGTGGGGGGGGCCCAGGCCAGGTGGGCACACAGCCAAGGGACAGTCACTTCCATGTGGCTTTGAGGCCTTGTTGCAAACACGGGTGCAGAGCATGGCTGGGTGTTATGGAGCAGGGCCTGATGTCCTGCTGCCCCAAGACTAGTTCAGCCGTGCGAGTGTGTGAAACACAGAACGTGGTCCAGGAAACATACAGAGGTCAGGCAGGTATGTGACCTCCACATTTCCATCTCCAGCTCAGATATGGCTCCTGAGTGCTGCCAACAGCTGAGCACTTGGGCACGCACCCCGGGCACCACATGGGCACCAAGGAGCCAGCTCGTCCCGTGTGCAGCCCTGTGCCCCTGCCACGCCCACCATGCCTCTGGGTTCCCTGTACCAGCAATTGCACCCTGACCCCTTAGCTGCTCAGATGAGGACCTGGGGCCACCTTCCCCCACCCTGATGTTCACTCAAGCCCCAGGCCATGGAGACTTCAACTCCTAGCACCCCTGTATCTGTCTCCTCCTCTCTTTCCTTTCAGCCTCCTGGTGCAGACGGGAATTCCCAGGCTGTGTCCCCTCGCCACGAGCAGCACGATGGCTTCTCCATGCAGAGCTGTGGGTCCCTCCCGGAGGAGCCCCTGCTCCCCTCTCCACACCCACCTCACCCCAAATAGGTGGGACTCTCCCCTGTGCAGCGTCTGCCACACTCTTCTCCCAGGTAGTTTCTCAGCCCTGCTGCCTGTCTTTCCGTCTGGCTCAGGCGGGCCCTGCCAGGGGAGGTCCATCCTGACCCCGTCTCATGCCCGGTTTGGTTGGGAGCCTGAGCTGTCAGCCCTCTTTGGGCGCTCACCACCCGCCAACCCCCACATTCTCCTTTCCTGAGGGTGAGGCCCACGGCTGTTGTGCCCACTGCACTTGGCACAAACACAAAATAATTATCTTTTGAATGCTTGTTGGTAAAGTCATTGGAAAGATTCAGTTATCATTTTACCATTGGCTTTCGCTGGGGTTTCTACAAATGTTTATAAGGATTCCAAGAAAGAGTATGTTAAGGTGCATGTCCGAGCCTGGAGAAGGGAAAGGCCCCCCTTCTGGGCAGTTCCGAGGGACGTGCTGATTTGGGCATGTCCTCGCCAGGCCCCTCAGAGGCGCGTCCAGTCGTGATGATAAACCTCCCGCTCCTGCCACCCTCCGGGACTGTGACACGTGCCCTCACCTCCCCGCATCCTCCTGCCGGTGTTTCCACTTCCCCGTGACGGCACCCGGGCTCCAGGAGAGCAAACCCGCCCACCGGGGCAGCCTCTCCCCAGGGCCCCGAAAGCACGGCTCGTGCCCGTCCCCTGGGCTACGTCGGAGCCCTGGGTTCTGAGAGTGGGACGGGCTGTGCCGCGCACAGCCCCACCTCCCCGTGTCCCGGGCCCTGTCCTCAGCCCTCACAGTCGTCCCCTCCGGGACCCAGGGCCCCTGAGAGGCTGCAAACCACCGGGACGGCTCACCAGCTAGTGCGCACGGCTCTTGCCTCCACACGGCCTTGGCAGTTGGGTCCAGCTCCTCGTTCTGAGAGAGGCGGCTCCGGAGCCCGTGGTGGAAGAGCCCGTTTGTGAACACATGGCACCTTCACAGCAGGGGCCCGTTGTCTGAAGAGCTTGTGGGAACTCGGGGACATGCCAGTCGTGGAGAGAAAAACCCTCCGATGTGGGAAATTGAGTGTGTGGTGGATTCGGCACCATGCACCTTCTAGAATAAGGCTGATCTTTAGGTCGGGGCAGTTGTGTGAATTTGCAAACAATATGAAGTAGTTTACTTCTTTCAACAGTGTTCCCAGTAAGTGTATACGTATGTCCATTCCTAAGGAGGGAAGACCTGGGGGCACTGAGTCATGGCACCCACTTGCACACAATTTGGTGACCCTGTCTATTGACTAGCAAATACTCAGCATTGCGTGAGAACCGCAGCCGCTGTATACTCCACATTTCATTGTGAACTGTCTGATCTCAGACTTTAATCCCGTGTGTATTACAAGGGCTTTCCAGAAGACTGTGCAAAGCAGATTTTCTAGTAAGAAAAGAAGAAGGACTGGCTTTATTAAATGATCTTGAACAAACGATGCTCGAAAATTAATTATTAAATGCTGCAGATGCCAGGGTGGGGATGGATAGAGCTTTCCCGCAGACCCACAGCAGTGACTGCTCAGGAAAGCCGGGAAGGGGCAGAGGAGACCTAGGGGGGCACAGAGAGGCGCACAGCAAAGGCCAGAGCCGGCAAGCGTGGACTACAATTAACCAGCAAGACAGGAAGAAAATCAGCCAACTGTCCCTTTTCCAGGAACATAACTATGAAGAATGTGACAAGAGGGGTCTATTTTTGCAGATCTAAGACTTCTCTTTATATATAGACATGTATATGTGATCACTAAGTGTCTTTAGTCAATCTCTTGAACCAAGCAAACAATAAATACAGCCTAAAACTGGGAATGGGATTGACTACAGTCCCACTGAGTGGCCGCTGTGTGTTCGTTTGTGTTTCTTGGGGGGAAGAGCTTGGACCTCCCCTTGCAACCACAGTCTCTGTTTCACTGGAGGAGCCTGCTGTCCTTTGGGTCCTGGGAAGTGACTTCCTGCCACCTGGCATAACAGATCAGGGCCGGCGTTCCAGGGCGAGAGGACCCGAGGCTCCCTGGAGCCCTGGCTGGGGGTAAAGGCACCTGTGACCCTGCTTTGACCTCCCATGTTTCCTCAGTTTGGCAAAGCATGTGTGGACGTGGTCATGGTGCTAAACTCCACCCAGGAGACTCACGTCCTCCTAGAAGATGGGAACTGGGAGGGACAGGGCTCCGCAAACGCCCCCGTCCATGGGCTGAGGGGCCTTGCAGGGGCCTAGCCGAGGGACCCTGGGGATGCTGAGGCTCTGCACGCCAGCCCGCAGTGGGGGGCTGCTGGCTGAGCCCCCAAGAACCTGGCTGCAAGCTGGAGCTCATCTCTGGAGGCTGCTGAGTCTTAACAACCAAAAAATGTTGTATTATGGTTTATTCCAGAAACTACTGTTTCCTGCTAGCTGGGGGACGGTAATGGAACTAAAATCTTTATTTAAAAAGAAAAATCAAAGCTGAGGGTTCAGATGTAGCTTCCACCAGACGAGAGGAACCTCTGGGAGTGAGGCTCCTGCCCCGGACCTGCTGGGATCCACAGGGGGAAAATAAGGAGAGACGGGCTCAGGAATGAAAGAAGGGCTCGGCTTCCCGGGCGGGCATGGGGAGTGCTGGCTCCACCACAGAATCCCAGAGCCTCCAAAACTGCATCATTAATGACTAACGAGTTCCTTTCACCCTGCCATGCATGATCCTTTCAATTTTAGGAGACTGCCCGTACATGCTTGCCAGAGGGGGAAGCCTTGAAACCCAGCTGACGCGGCCCATGTCTGAGCCACTCATAACAGAAGACTGATGGATGTTTGAGGCTGAGCCGCCCCCTCCGTCCTGCTTCCGGAGGCTGCATCTGGCTGAGGATGCTCATTTGGAACATGTAGATGAGTGTGCCAGTTCAGATGTGTTATGTCACCCAAAATGCCATGTCCTTTGATGCAATCTTGTGGGTGCAGAAGTATTAGTGTTGATTAGGTTGGAATCCTTTGACTGAGTGTTTCCATGGAGATCTGACTCAGTCAACTGTGAGTGAAACATTTGATTGGATTATATCCGTGGAGATATGGGCCCTGCCCAAACAGGGTGGGTCTGAGTTCAATCACTGGAGCCCTGTAAAAGTGTTCACAGACAGAAGGAGAAGCTGCCACTTACGGAGACATTTTGAAGACATCCATTGAAAGCAGAGTTTTGCTGATGCTTTGGAGGTACTAGCCCAGAGTTTGCCCTGAGAAACTAACACAGTGACATTTTGGAGAAAGCCATTTTGAAACACAGCCTGGGAGCAAGCAGACGCCAGCCACGTGCCTTCCCAGCTAGCAGAGGTTTTCTGGATGCCAATGGCCTTTCTCCAGTGAAGGTACCCGATTGTTGATGCCTTGTCTTACATTGGACACTTTATGGCCTTAAGACTGTAACTTTGTAACCATTTAAACCCCCTTTATAAAAGCCAATCCATTTCTGGTGTTTTGCAAAACGGCTGCATTAGCAAACCGGAACAATGATGAAGAGGCGAAAGACCTGGGGTTCTGTCTTCAGAGGACACATTTGTATCGCATGAGAGACCCAGAAATGCCTATCATCAGAAGACTTGCCTCTAAGAATGTGATTCATTTCCACTGTGAGGAGAAATTTTGCAGAAAACAGAAATTGCCGTAATTTGTAAGTTGCGGTGCTACTGGTATCTCCATCAAAACCTGGGCCGTAAGTGACATGAATTTGGACATTTCTAAGAAGAATGACCCGGGATGCAGCAGGGAAAGGCCAGAGGGCCTCCTCCCACCCTTCCCAGCCTGTTTGCCTCCACTCACCCCATCCCCGCCGCTCTCGGGGTCACTTTGCCTTTGGAGATGGAGAAGCGTGAGGCTTCCGTCCAGATGTGGCCGGGGGGCCCTCCCGCCAGGAGCCTGTGCACATCCTGCACCGCAGGGAAAGGCCAGACATGTGACCAGCTGGGCCTCCAAGGCAGGAGGGGCTTGCCCCAGGGACCCCCAGAAATGACAGCCAGGGGGCCGCATTGCCAGGCTGGCTGCAGGCAGGGTAGCTGGCAGGGGGAGCTCACCAGCTGAGGGACCCTCCATGATGCCACAAGGGAATGTGCCCCAGGACACATGGCAGCTGGGTTTCCAGGTGCGAATCAAGCTGAGGTGGCTCCTGGCCTTTGTCCTGCAGCTCACCAGAGCCCCTTGCTGGTCTCCCGAGGACGCAGGTGTGGGTGACCTAGAGAGAGGTAGCACAGCCCGCTGGCAGAGCAGGGAGCTGCCTCGGCCATCGGAGTGGTGGGGGGCACAGACCAGGACCCTCCCTCCCTCCCGCTCCCTGTTTTCTTCCCTCCCCCACCCTCCTGCCTAGGGCCACCATCTGGGTCCCGTGCAGGTGTCCACCTGCCAGCAGGTGTGCGTCCAGGGCTTGTCAAGCCGGCACAGGACACACCTGGCCTCCTTTCTTCATCTGTCTCTCCTAGTCCCCAAGTTACTGCTCCCAAGAGTAAAAATCCATAGAGAAGAATAAATTGGTGCAATAACTGGCTTTAAAGTGGGAGGCCTGTGTCTCGGAGAGGACCCAGCTGTTGGATTCTGCAGGTCACGTGGCACCGCTGAGAGCACAAGTGCTGGCCAGGACGGCACAAATGCAGCCCAAACCCCAGACACCCCCAGGACGGGACCCAGGCATCAGGTGGGCCGGTGGGGGGGGGCATGTTTCTAACTGTCACAGCAGAAGAAGGCAAAACTCTTCCCCTTGTGTCTCTCATCAGAGCTATCTGAGCCACCGAGTCGTGCTTTCCCAGGATGTTAAAAATATACTGCAACTCTCTTGGGCTAGGACTTCAGCAGAGTGAAATGGTAATGAGATATTTTAATCAAAAGGCAACTTAAAATGCAGTACATTTCAAAGTGAAATAATAATAAGATCGTGGAGCATTGCTCTCAGACTATGCTATAGACACGCACCAAGTGTGAATTGTGGTGCTTAAAATATAGACATCGTTTCACCCTAAAATTGCAGCCTCCCCGTGGCAGGGGCATTGGGAGCATTTGAAAGC
>PVKY010008888.1:0-14489 GCA_004027775.1 Bradypus variegatus
GCGCAGGGTTAGATTGGAAACAGATGGGGCGGCGGTGCCAGGCCCGCGACACCCGATCCGGGGAGGCGGGCGATGGGGGAGCTTGGCGGGGGGAGGCGCGGCCCCGTCGGAGCAGCCAATCCCGGCCGGCGCTGCCCCGGGGTGCGGGTTTGAAAACCCTCTGGAGTGGCCAGGGCTGGAGAGGCCTAGCGGGTCCCAGGAGCTGGGGGAAACAGGGTGCGGTGGGGGCACCCTCGAACCCCCCTCCCCAGGACTGGCCCCCAAACCTGGAGCAAGTGCCTCTGAGGCCCATATTAGCGCTCGGGAGGGACCCCTGGGAGCCAGCGTTTACTGAGTGACTCTGCTCTGGTAAGGCAGGAGGGAGAACCCAGATCACCCCCATTCTCCAAAGGAGTCATCGGGGGAATAGCGAGAAATGACCTGTCCAGGGCCAGAAAAGCAGGGATTCGAACTCAGGTTTGGGTTCCTAACCCTAACCCCCAGGCCCCTGCTGAAGACAAGTCATTATAAAATTTAAAGCACCCTATTTTGGGGGGGACACAGCAGTGTCAGAGATAAACCACCACCACACCACCTCCGCCTCCACAGGCTCCCAGGCCAGGGGAGCAGACAGACATGAGCGTGCCCAGGGCTTTGTTGGGGACACACAGGCAGCTGCGGGAACCCTGACTTGGGCCAGGGACAGCTCACCTTCCATCTGTGCCCTGCTATGGCCACCCCAGCTCTGAAGACCTCTCCTTGCCAGGCGACCCCATTTTGTTGCTTTCCCTGCCTCAGTTTCCTCCCCCTGCAAAACGGAGTTTATAAATCCCATCTCCTGCAAACACTGGGGTGGCCTCCGCTGGAAGCTGGGCACACAGGAAGTGTCATGTGGACGGTGAGATGGCAACTCTGCACCCCACCCCTTCTACAGTAGGCGCTGACTAAACACGGTGGCTTTGACTTCTCTGCTCCTCCCCACAGCCTCCATCCCTGGGAAGGCACATAATAGGTGCTTCGTGGAGGCAGAAATTTATGTTGACGAGGGTGTAGAATCAAGCGGTCAAGTTTCCCCCAGCTTGGCAGCGCACACAACGCAGGGAAATGCCGCTGGGCACACAGTAGGTGTCTTGCCTGCACTTGCCGGCTCCCATCCCAGGCACAAGCCAAATAGAGCCCCGGGTTTGAATGTCAGCATGCCCCATGTGACCTCAGGCAAGAACCCACACCGCTCTGGGCCTCAGTTTCCCCACAGGTAACAGAAGCTGGGCACACAGGAGGCGCTTTATGATTGCGCATTGTCAGGGTCAGCATGGCCGCTGTCTGCCCACGGCTGTCTCTGGGCCAGCAGGGGATGGTGGCTGAGGGCCTGCCACCCCCTCCCCCGCTGGCCCTGCCCTCCCTGGGCCTCTCGCCCACGTCTCCTTGGAGACGACCTCTTGCCTCCATGCGGTGACAGCAGTGGGCTGGGAACACAGCCACCCCTGTGCCGGGCACATCAGGGCCTGGAGTGAGGTCTGCGTCCGGCCTCCCGTGGCTCTGATCGGCGCATCTGTAAAATGCCGGACACAGCTCTGCCTCCCGCCAGTCACACTACGACCTGTGACCCCACAGGACAGGGCCTGTCGCAGCCACTGCCGGGTCCCCAGCACGCGGCACAGGTCGTGGCGCATAGGAAGGGTGTCATGAACATTTACCCAAACAATCAGGTCCGTCGGCACTCCACCTCATCTCATTTTCTCCCTAAAAGCCACATGGAGGGATGCCTTTGTCACAAAGTGGGGGCCCTCACCTGCCCTCCTCTCAACAAATGCTTCGGAGCACCTGCTGCGTGCACCCCAGGCCCTGTTCTAGGCACCAGGGGTGCTGCGTTGACCGCGAAGATGCTTGTCCTCATGGGCTGACACTCCAGTGGGGGCAATGGGTGGGAAACCAGAGAAATAAAATGCACAAAGGGTCAGATGATGGTAAGTGCAGTGATGACAAAGCAAAAAGGAGGGTGAGCATGTGGGGTGGGATAAAGCATTACATGGCTCCAAACCCATCTCATCCTCCAGCCTTGCCACCTCCAGGCAGTCCTCCCTGATTGCCCCTGCCCCCCCACCCCCGGCACCCTTGAGAGCTGACCCCTGAAGGACATGCTGGGTCCCTATGTCCTCCACACGCATCCCAGAAGACGGCTGCCCTTGAGAATGGCCACGGGATTAGACTGCCTCAGCTTCTTGCAGCTGGGATATTTGGGGGTAATTTTTTTTTCAAAATAACTTTTTTTCTAATTATAAAATAGGCACGTGCAGCAGAAAATTAGGGAAATTCAGCATAAAGATGAAAATAAAAATTGCCCATCATCCACCTCTTGGTTGGAGACTGTGAGCATTGGGGCATCTTCATCCATTCTTTCCACGGACGTTTATTGAGCACCTACTGTGTGCTGGGCTGCTGGGGGTACAGTGGTGAGCATGACAGAGCCAGGACTCCCCCTCCCCGCTCTTGTGGGGCTCACAGACAAGTGGGGAGATGGGCACCCATGGAGAAGCGTGGTCGCTGCTATAATGTTGGTTAGCGCTGAGAAATGCCAGAGAAAATAAAATGGGCTGCAAGGATCCAGATATTGGGGGTGCTCGCGGGGGCCTCTCAGAAGAGGTGACATTTGAGTTTAGACCCAGATGAAGTGCACAAGTCAGACATGCAAATATCAAAGGGAACAGACTTCCAAGCAGGTGGAACAGCAGCGACAACGGCCCTGAGGTTGGCTGCTTCCTTCTGGTCTTTTTCTGATGTTTGCAAACGTGTACTCTTCTTTTTTAAATGGGGGTCACCCTTCTGAGCCCAGCTGCCAGTGTCCAGGGATTCCCATTTGCTGGAAATGCAAGTGGTTCTCCACCATAAACAAGACCGCAAGGGACAGCCCCAGATGAAACCGTGGCCCACAGTTTCCCAAAGATAACTTCCAAGGAGGGAGTGACACCTTTTGGATGATGGCAGGGCCTTTGAAATCTGACGTGATTGGGGTCCCCAAGGCAGGACAACCCTCCTCTACCAGCCTGTGTGCCCCTCTCCCTCTAGTTGGGACCAAAAATCCCTGAAAGTTTCATGCAGGGCACAACCATGACACTCTGCACCCTTGGCTTCCAGGGTGAGAGAAACTAGTCAGGCAGCTTCCTCCAGGCTCCAGGGCTCCCCAGAGCCCCACCCCACCCAGCATAGCATTCACGCCCTGGGGGCAGTGAGCGTGTGCCGACTGGCCAGAAGCTCACCGTGCCTGGACTCCGACGCCACGTCTGCCTGCCAGCCACACCACAGCGGGCACACTGCCCACCTCCGGCACACCCCTGCTCCTCGGCTACCTTTCTTCACCCACCGACTATCCCAGGCCTGGCTCTCCTTCTGGACAAATCCAGGACGCCTTCAGGTGCAGCTGGATCCAGCAACCTGCACCTCCCATATCTGCACACACCTCCCCCCATCTCAGCTCATGGCAGGCTCCCTCTTTCCAGGAGCTCAACCCAGATGCCTCTCCTCCCCTCACCCCCACACCCTGTTGATCTGGAAATGCTGTCAAGTTTCCCTCCCAAATTTCTTGTTAATTTCTTTCTCCATGAGCACCCCACTCCATCCTGGTTTCTGGTTCCCACCCTTGTCCCCCAACAGTCTGTTCTCCCTACAGCAGCCAGAGGGCGCCTGTGAGCACCTGAGTCAGGGCCTGTCCCTCCTCTACCCTCAGCCCTCCATGGCTCCCACCTTCCTTGGGGGAAAGCCCAAGTCCTCCCCGCGGCCCACCAGGCCCCGCACGCCCTGCCCCGTCCCCTCCCTGCCCTCCCCTCCTCCCACTCTCCCCCTCACTCCCTCCGCTCCAGCCCCACGGGCCTCCTCGCTGCTCCTTCAGCATGCCAGGCCCGGGCCTGCCTCAGGGCCTTTGCACATGCTGTTCCCTCTTCCAGGAATGCCCTTCCCCCCACATTTTCATGGTGTTTCCTTCTTTCTCACCGTGCACATCTCACTCAAACATCACGTCCTCAGAGAGGCTCTTGCTCATTATCTGCATCAGGTGGCACAACCGTCACCCCCTGGTCACACACACACCCTTTTTATTTCCTTTTTGGCATTTATTGTCACCTGAAATTACCTCCTTTATTTCTTTACTTGTTTCCTCTCTCAATCTGCACAGTCCAACTCGAGAACTACTAGCCTCACAGTGACTCTGTCAATTGCAATTAAATAAATTAAATACAATTTAAAATTTAGCTCCTTGGTTGCACTGGCCATGTTTCCAGTGTGGTTCATGGCTATGGGTTGGAGAGCGCCGCCCTAGCGCACTTCCACCACTGCAGAAAGTTCTCCAGATAGCGCTGCTCAAGATTGTGGGAACCCGGGCTGGGGCTGGAGGTGGGGGAAACCAGGTCAGCTGCGGTTACTGCTGGGTTCTGGGGCCCAGCACACAGCAGGTGCTCAATAATTGTTTCCTAAATGAATGAATAAACAAGTGACTAAATAAGAAATCCGTGGAGCCTGGCGGTGGGAGTCTGTGTGGGGGTCTCTCTCCAGCCCCAGCCCCCCTGCAGCATCTCTGAACTCCCCATGTGCCAGATAAGGTAACAAAAGCCCAGAGAGCAGATACCACCCAGCTGGGATTCGAACCAGGGTCCACTTGGCTTACAACCCAGGACAGGAAGTTCTAAAAGCCTCCACAGCCACAGCCTGACTCCATCCTGCAGCCTGGCACTGCGGCCCACACACTGACTCAGCCAGAGGCCACAGTGCAGACAGGCTGGTGCCCCTGCCAGGCCCAGGCAGCCAGGCTGCAACCCCGCCCAGGCTGCTGTCCCCCCACTTGGAGCCAGCGAGCCAGCTGCGGGGGCTTTAACGGACCTGGCCACATCCTCTCCTCCGTGCAAGCATCTTCTTTTCTCTCTGCAACTGGCCAAGTCTCCGGTGAGGGCAATCCCAGCCTTCCCCTCAAATCCCCACTGCCTTCTCCGCGACAATGCCACATCCCAGAATCGCTCGTTTAACCTTTCATTCAACGGACCTCGTGCCTTTTCCTTCAATTAATTTACTTTCAGCCTGCACTTGAAAGGAACCCTGGAAGAAGGGGAGTAATGAAAATGTACCCAGTATTTGATGCTTGCTGGATAATGTTGCTAAAGCCAGTGGTGAGATGGGATTTTGTTATAAAGAGATTGGCAGGAGGTGGCGTTATACTGGAACTTACTCCCAACAAGCTCTCTTCTTGCAAGTGTTAGCAACTGGAAAGGAAGTCATTGCCCGTGTGTGTGGCTCCAAGGTGTGGGACACCCCCAAAATGGCCCCACCTGGGAGGCAGGAGGCCCAGTTCTCTTCCCAGCTATGGGGTCCTGGGCAAGCCCGGGGGTCTCCGTTTCCCCACCTGAGCACAGAGTGGGGTGGCTATTTGGGTGCCAGTGGTCCCCCTGGGGCTGCTTTTTGGTGAGTTTGAGGCTTGTGAAGATGAGGGAAACTGAGGCAAGGCTAAAGGAGAGAGAGACCCCTGAGGCGGGATAAGCTGCTGACCCTCATCTGAGCTTGGTGATCCGACTTCCCTCTGGGCTGGGTGCATGGGGACGGGGCCCAGCCTCGGTCACTGCTGCATTGGCAGCTCTGTGCCCCAGGTGCCATCCTGGGTCTGGGGACAAAGCAGGCCCCAGGGCAGACAGCCTCCGGAGGCTTCTCTTCTAGGGGTGAGGCAACCCCCTCAAAAGTGAGGGTGGGGAGGGAGTTCCAGGCATAGGGCACAGCATGTGCAAAGGCCCTGAGGTGGGAGCCAGTGTGACATTCCAGGCAAAGGGAGGAGGCTGATGTGGCTGCAGTGGGGGGGGGTGAGGAAAGAGGGGTAACAGGGGCGGGGGACACCCAGGGTGGTACTTCCCAAAGCCGTGTCAATATATGAAGACTAGACAATCATCGCAACCCTGGGAAAGGGGACTTTGGGGGAGAAGAAGCCTTCTCCGTTTGCCTCATCCTCCAGCATTTACAGAGCACCTACGGTATACCAGGCCCCAGGCTGGGGACTGGAGATACAACAATGAGCCAGTGGCCCCGGCCGAGGCAGATGTGGGCTCCAGGAGCTCAAGGTCAGAGCCATGATGGAGACACAGCCGGTATGGGGTGGGGCAGGGAGGGCTTCCAGGAGGAGGTGATGTTTAACATGTGAAGGATGAGAACAATGTCCCCAACTGAGGTAGGGGGATCCGGGAGACTAGGGAGTGGGGAGGGGGTCCCAGGCAAAAGGAACTGCACAGCAAAAGGTCTGGAGGCAAGAGAGAGGAAAGCTAAGTAGGACTGGGCAAGATGGAAGACGTGGGGTGGGTGGCCTGGGCCAGGTCCCATGTCATAGCCGAGGAAGATGAGGGACCGGGGAGGGGCTGCAGGGTGGGGACCCCTGCAGAAGCTCAGATTAGGGACCTAACCACTCTGGACAGCTCCCCAAATTCTCAGGCCCTGAGTGACCAGGGAGAAGGGAGTATCTTTGAACAGCAGTTTGGCTCTTGACCCAACCCCATGTCCCCTGAGATTTAAAGACACCTGTCAGACACCGTATAGAACAAAGAACTCAGAACCAAGATAGGCATACAGCAGGTGCCCAATAAGCACACTGGCTAGTATCCTTTGCTTTTTCCATGTGCCAGGCACATGCAAAGCTGTTTGGTGAACCCCACGCCCCGATGACTGGCTTTATTCTCCCCATTTGACAAGTAGGGAAACTGAGGCACAGAGAGCCATTACAAAAAGGACCCAAATTCTCACAGCAGAGGAGTGGCAGAGGGGAGACTTGAACCCAGTCTGCTTCATAACACATCCCCCCGCCACTCATCCGGGCCTCAGTTTCCCTTCCCCGGAATTCGCCCTCCTATCTCAACAGGAGGCCACAAGGTCCCAGAATTAACTGCACCTCGAACCAGTCTGTCGGGGTCCCAACAGCCTGCGAATGGGCAAGTGCTGTTGTTTGGAGGCACGAGGATGGGTTCTGGTTCCCAAATGTATTGATTATTATTATTATTAATTATGAATTATTCCCCAGCAGCTGTCCCCTGTGATGGTGGCAGGTGGGGGACAGACAGGGACTCCAGTGAGCAGTGCTCCCTAGAAGCTGTATTAGAGGTGGCTCGAGACAGGCAGCACGCCGGACTCTCCCATCGCACCTACGTTCTCGCCTCAGGGCCTCCACACATGCTGTTCCTTCTGCCTGGAACACTCTTCCACCAAATATCCACATGGCTCCTTCTTCGCCACCTCTGTTCAAATGTCACTGTCCAATAAGGTCTTTCCAGATCCCCTATTTAAACTTTTGCCCCCATCTGGTGCTCCTATCCGCCTTCTCTGAATTATTATTATTTTTTTCCTTAGAGCAATGTACCACCCTCTGACACTGATATTTTTCTTCTTTACTTGGTTTATTCTCCATCTCCCCAGCTGAGGGCCAATGATGCAAGGGCTCATTCAATTCTTCACGCCCGGAACAGTCAGAGCCTGGCATGCAGAAAGTGTGAATATTTGTGAAAGAGAAGGAGGCGAGAGGGGATGGACCCTCTTATCTGCCCCCCAAAGCAGCCCGTTGTTGGTGTGTGTGAATTTCTGAACATCGTCATCACATAGTTTCAAACTAAACTCTACAACACTGAGAGGCTTTTCAAGAGAAACTGTATCATCCTATTTGTATCATTTCCCAGCCTGCTTCTTTTCAAAGGACACTGTGTATACTGACCCCACACATCTCTGCCTCTTTCATCTGCCATATAATCTCCAATCACAAAGCTGTGCCTGTTTGTGACCCGATCCCCTTTTGCTGGACATGTAGGTTGGTTCTGTTTTCCCCAACCTCACCTAACACCATGGCAAAACCTCCCAAGGACACCTCCAGGCCCTCGGGAGAGCATTTCTTTTGCGTGCTGGTGGGGTGGAGGATCTGGTCACAGTTAACTCTAAACACCCAGGATCCTATCACACATGGCCAGGAACGTGTACGTCGGCGCAGACCCCGAAGAGGATAACTGTGTGTTGTTTTCCCAAATTAAATCTGCATGTTCCCTCTGGGCTTGCTAAGGCCCCCTTTGAGGAATTTGTCTGCTGGATGAATTTTGATGAGATGACACGTAGTAGAAAGTCCTCACAGCAAAAGACTTGAAACAAGCTAAGTGCCCAACAATAGGGGATTCGTTAAATAAATAATGATACCAGTGACAAATACTGACACAGGGATACCATGCGAATGTAAAAAGGAATCGGGTACCCAGACGCATGACTATGCAATTCATTTTAATTCTTAAGGGGAAAAAACAAGGTGTAGAACAGCTTGTAAAAGATGTTACCCAAAAGAATTGAAAGCCTAGACTCAGATACTTTTACATGCATGACCATAGCGGCAGTATTTACAACAACCAAAAGGTGGAAACCATTTATGTTTCCATCAAAAGATGAATGGAGAAACAACATATGGTATCTTCATACAATGGAATATTATTCAACCATAAAAAGGAATGAAATGCTGATATACGCAACAACGTGGCTGAACGCTGAGGACATCACTTTGAGGGAAATAAGCCAGACACAAGAGGACAAATAGTGTTTAATTTCACTTAGATGAAATACCTAGAAATTCATAGCAAATTCATAGAGACAGAAAATGGATGACAAGTTACCTGAAACTGAGGGACAGGAGAAAGGGGAGTTATTGTTTAATGGGTACAGTTACCATTCGGAGCGATGGAAAAGTTTTGGTAATGGATGGGGGGGGTGGTAACATAACACTGTAAAAGTAATTAATGCCACTGAAGTGTACATTTAAAAATGGTTAAAATGGCAAATTTTATGTAATAGCTGTGTTACTGCAATAAAATTGGGGAGGGGAGAAAAACAAGGTGCAGAATGGCTTTTAAAATATTTTGTTTAAAAAATATAATATATATATATATAAATCTACCAGCCTATTAAATGTTCACAGATCTCTAGATAAAGAAAAGTGTACTACCCAAAATGGTAACCATAGCTAGCTGTTTGGATATAAGTTCAACAAAATGGAATACAATTTAAGACTCGCTTTCTCAGTAGCGCCTGCCACATTTCAACTGTTCGATAGCCATGCGTGGCTGATGGTTTTACCATATTAGACAGTGCAGACAGAGACCACTTCCATCTTCCAGAAAGTTCTAGCAGACAGCACTGCTCCAAAGAAGGGGCTGGCAAACTGCAGCCCATCAGCCAAACCCAGCCCACCACCTGCTTTTGTAAATAAAGCTTTATTGGCACATGTCCACGCCCATTCGGTTACATATCGTCTCTGGCTACTTTGACGTTGTTTGCAGCAGTCTCCAAGTGCAAACCCCATAATATTTCTGGTCCTTTACAGAAAAAGCTTTGCTGACCCCTGACCTAGGAGACACAGAGGCTGACTCCAGGCAGTTGGGACGAGAGAGGTCTGGGGTCAGGGGGCTGGAGGGAGACCCCGCGGTGCGTTCTTCCGAACGTCCCTCAATAGTGTGGTGTCCCTCGTGCACTCCTTATCTAGCCAAGAAGACAAAAATAAAAGATGTTGCAGAGCCGCGAAGCCTATTTCTTCTCCCGCAGTGGCACCCAGAGAACCCACTTCCCCTCGCCGCGGATATTATCACGCTTCAAACAATTTTGCCAAGCAGACAGGCAACAAATGGCATCTCGTTTTAATTTGCATCTCTCGGGCAAGAGGTAGGAGATTTTTAAACACGGATAAATGCCTCTCTACTCTTCCAGTCGCCCCAACCCCCCGGCACCCCAGAAGGGCAGAGGTTGGGTTCGTTTTGGTTGTCGCTGCAGCCTCAGAGCTCAGATGGGGCCAAACACATGGATGGAACCCAATAAACCCATGTCAGGTAGATGAATGAGGGGCAGAGGGGGGCAAGCCCAGAGCTGGTGCCACAGCCAAGATCTGGGATCACAGTGGCCAGGGTGGGGGCATCGAATGCCAACCCGAGCTTCTTTGACGCAGTCTTAGGGGGACCCAGTCTGGCCAGAAGTGGACATTCTCCCAGGGGGTACGTGGACAGGGCAGCCACGCTATGGGGAGGTGGGGGAGTGAGCTATGGACTCCAAGCCGGGAGAGGAATTATATACTCATCAGAATCTTAAACAAAAGCCCCTCGGCCGCCTGTCAGGCAGGCTCTAGCTTTTATGGTAATCGGCGATGAATTACCCACAATGCCTGGCCAAGCACAAGTGGTTCTTGGCCTGGATCCTAAACTAATTTTTATATGTTCGTGTGTATATAATTTCGCTTGCTCACTCTCGTTCCTGTTCCATCATTAGTGGGAGTGTGGTGGGAGGGGCAGGGGGCGCCCTGAGTATAAGGCTGGGGGCTGTGAGCTCACCAACATCCCCAGGTCTCAAGCCCGGCTGGTATCAAGCCCAGGCCTGAAAGCCAATGGGGTGGGGATAGGAGTGCCCAGTGAGAGCCATGGGGTGCCTAGAAACCACCCAATTCTGGGAGTAGAAAATTTGCAGGAATGCAAAGAGGAGTGGCGTTTTGGGGAGGGTGGTCCTGGCTGGGTGCTGGGTGCTTTTGGGCAAGTGCCTTAATCTCTCTGAGCTTTCAGCCTCCTGGTCTGAAAAACCAAGCCCTCTCCATATCCTGGGCTTTCCCAGACAATGCTAACCTCCAGTAAATTCCAGATTTTCTGTGCCGGGAACCCCCAGTGAAGCTCGTAGCTGGCCAAGCCCCAAACCCTGGATGTAGCCCATGGGCCCCACCTGGGCTGGATGCTGTTCTGAGTGATTGCTATATATTAATTCATTTTATCAGCACATTTTACAGATGGGGAAACTGAGGCAAGAAAAAAAGCACGGTCCTTGCCCAAAGCCACTGAGTGGCTTTGGTTTGTAGCCAAAAACCTGGGATCCTCAACTCCTCTCACTGTCTCCCACCCCTCACCTGCACACATCCAACAACTTGGCCAGTCCCAGAAGCGCTTCTGAAAAATCGTTCCAGAATACACCCACTTCTCCTCTGCCTCTACCCTGGCTGGTTCCCACCATCGTCTCTTGCCTAAACCTGTGAAGTTGCCACCACCCTAGTCCCCTGGCTTCCATCCTAGCCCCCAGTCTGTCCCCACTGCAGCAGCCAGAGGGAAACTGTGAGCACTGAATCAGGGCCCATCCCTCCTCTGCCTACAATCCTCCATGGCTCCCACCTCCCTCGGGAAAAGCCCACATGTCCCCTCCTGAGTGAGGTCAGTCCCACTCTCCACCTGCCTTCCCCTGCTTTATTTTTCTTCAAGGCATGGCATACAGCAGGTGCTTAATAAATATTTGTTGAGCAATTCATTGTTTTATTTCTAATCTCCGGCATTTTATCTATTTAGTTATTAATGTCTATCTACTGGAACTCCACAAGGGCAGGGCTTTTTCTCTGCCTTATTCGCTGCTCTGTTCCCAGCACCCGGCTCAGGGCCCAGCACACAGTAGGTGCCCAATAAATGTCAATCGATGCATTTCTAGACACCCAACAGAGCCCAGCAGAGGCCCTGCAGTCATTTCCTGAACACACAGATGCTTTACACAGGATCCGAAATAAAATCTACTGGAAACCATTCCCCTTAGCCCCCCACATCGGCCCAAACCCCGATGGGGTAGGGGGGCAGAAGAGGGGCAATGCCTTTAACTAGTTCAGCAGGAAGCGGCCAAGGAAAGAAGGAAAACATCCCAGGCCCCCTCAAAGCTGTTATGGGGAAGCAGGCGCCCACTCAAGGGGTGGTGGGGTGAGCACTGCAGACAGCAACCGGGGAGACCGAGTGAACGCTAAAGCACCCCGTGGCCCTGTGCTCCAGCAACAGGTCCCTCAGAGACCCAGCGAGTAAGCTCTGCAGCTGGTCTCACACGAAAGCAGAAGTAAGAGACGAATCGGCACTTTCACCAAGAGGGGACCAAGCACGGCGGTGGCATAGCACACAGCCCCGAAAAAGGAGGTGGCTGCTCTGAAGTTACCGATACCCCTAGTGAGCATGCCCAGCGTGAAATGGGGCATATAAGAGGTGCAGGGAAGGTAAGAGGAGGAAAATACGCACATATTGCGAATGCTGATGTGATGGATTGAATCGCACACCCCCCAAAAGGCTTTGTTGAAGTTATAATCCCCAAGACCTCGGAGTGTAACCTTATTTGGAAATAAGGTTGCGGATGGAACCAGGCAAGTTAAAATGAGGTCAGATGGAGTAGGGAGCAGGGTGGGCCCTGAAGCCAATACAACTGGGGTCCTTATAAGAAGGGAGGAAGTCGGGAGCAGGCATGGTGATGACGGAAGCAGAGAACACTGCGGATTGCTGGCAAGCCACTGCCAGGAGCCAGGAGAGAAGCAGAGGACAGATTCTTCCCTCCAGACTTCGGAGACAGCCTGGCCTTGCTGACACCTTGGTTTTGGACTTCTGGCGTCCAGAACTGTGAGACGATAAATTTCTGTGGTCTCCAGCCCCCCAGTTTGTGGTGCTTTTTACAGCAGCCCCAGGAAACGAAGACGGCTAAAACAACAATAGCAATAATAACACTAATTGCTAATATTTTCTATCACGTACCGTGTGCCAGGCACTGTTCTGAGTGCTTTACGCAGAACCACTCACCTGCTTCCCCCCATTTTACAGATGAGGAGACTGAGTCTCAGAGAGGGCAGGTCACTTGCCCGAGGTCACACAGCTTGGAGGTGACGGAGAGCCCGAGCCTGGCCTGGGATTTGGCGACAACGCCTGCTGGCGGATGAACTCGATGCCCGGCACACAGTAGGTGCTCAATAAATGCCACAGAGATTCCCAAGTGGGCAGAGGCAGGGCTGTGCCTGGCGGAGATGTGGGAGTTATCAGCCAGTTGATCGGACGACGCTGACTGGGAAGAAGAGGCAAGGGTTTGAACGATCAATGCAAACACGGAGGAAATTGGGCAGCTAGGACCGTGAGGGGCTGGCTCGGGAGAGAACATTGGCCGTCGATTTCATTTCCTGCTGTGACAGAGAAAGGCAGGCCTGGCCGGGGCCCACGCCGGCACGGAGCCAGGGTCCGTGGGGACCTCCCCACCTGTCACCTCATGACATGTTCATCAAGAGCACAGGGGACGGCAGGAAGAGGCTCGAGTGGGCACTCCCTGGGTGGGAAACTGAGGCCCAGAGAAGACAGAGGGCCTGGCCTGAGCTCACCATGGGCTCTGGCAAACCGTTTCACCTTCTTGGCAGCTCTGCTCTCTGCCTCAGACCAACCAACTCATCGTTCAACCGTGTCTACGGAGAACAGTATGGCGTGGGGCCTCAGACCACAGGTTCGACGTGGGTTTCATCCCAGGCTCTGCTCTTTGCTTACCGGGTGACTTTAATCAAGGCATCTCCCCTCTGTGAGCCTCAGTTTTCCCATCTGTAAAATGGAGGCTGCTGGTTGTTACCCTCTGACCTGGGGTGAACAGAATGGATGTGGGATTTAGAGAGACCTGAGTCTGAAACACAGCTTAGCCTCCACCAAGCTGTGCGGCCTCAGGTAAGTAGCTTGGGCTCTGGTGGGGATGCTTTTCCTTGTCTGCTAAAGGATGCCCATTAGAGCCCCTGGATTGAACCATACCTGAACCCGACCGCTAATATCAACCTTCGTAGTTGCAAGAGCCACTCAATTCCCCTGGTTTGCTCTAAGGTCAGTTTGGTTTGTGAGACCAACATACTCCTAAAGACAGAATCCCCTTAGTAGCCAGAGCAGGGAGCGAAGTGTATCAGGATTCAAAGACTGTCTCGACTTGCTGAGGGACTTCAGACGAGGTCCAAAGCTCCGGGTCGCGAGCAGTCAGCAGAAAGCCACATCCACGTGGCATCCTCCAGTTCCTGAGGCTGGGGGAGGCTAGCGGGCACCTACCCTGACTTCCCCTCTTGTTGGCCACTCTCAGAGCTGCACCCCCAGCTCCACTTCCCCCCCCTCGTCCCACTTCCAGGCCTGGCGATTACCATACTTCATTGCGTCTAAGACGCATCATTATTTTGCGTATGAGTAAGAGAAAAACCTCTGCAAATTACACCAGACATGACTCCCTTATCACACAGAATTATTACTTGACAGCCACTTAAAGAGCTTTTCTGAAGACTGGTTCAAATATAGATTTTCATCCCTTTTCACACCCGGGTTAGGTACATAAATGGAAAATGCAAGTGGTTCGACTTTTCCTAAAACTATTCCAGGTTCGGAGTCTAGCTCTTCCGAATTGCTTTTTGCCCCCAGAGTCACTGATGTGGAGTTTTGCACAAGATCCCAGCTCCTAAGGACACTGCGTCTCACACAGGGGGTGCCCAAGGACCCCCTTCAAGCTGGTGACACCCACCCTGAGAGATCCTTGAGGGTCCCGCCCCTGTCCCCCTTGCATGACCCGAACACCGTGGTTTGTCAACTGACACTTTGTGGGAGGCTGTCGTGGTTGGATACTTAAAACAGCACCTGCTAAATCTGCTTAAAACTGTGCCTAAGAGTCGCCCCCGAGTGCCTCTCTGCTGCTCAGGTGTGGCCTCTCTCTCT
>PVKY010008889.1:0-13722 GCA_004027775.1 Bradypus variegatus
GCAGAGGAATATGAGCTGAAGAGAGATGCAAGATAGACAAGGCAGGAATTTCTAAAGCTTTGCAAATAGTTGTCTAAACTTACCTCCCTAGAGAGTGGGAACTGGTTACAGCCGAAGTCACAAATTCCCATGTCCTTCTTTCGGCTCTGAGGGAGAGATGGGTTGATTAGACATTGTCACAGAGGAGTGGGTCTACAGTCCGTGTGTTGTAAGACTGGCTGACTGCACCTGCTCTTCCCCTCTTCCCCGCCCTGCTTAGGTGATCCAGCAGGCCCTGCACAGGCAACCCAGCACTGCAGCTCAGTACCTGCAGCAGATGTATGCTGCACAGCAACAGCACCTCATGCTGCAAACTGCAGCGCTTCAGCAACAGCACCTCAGCAGTGCCCAGCTCCAGAGCCTGGCAGCTGTGCAGCAGGTAAGATTCGTAGTAATGACAAGAGTGCTGATGGTAATAGCAGTAGCTATAGTGGTAAAAGGGAGAAGACGCCTACCTTTGAGCATGTGTGCCAGGCACAGCGATTCTGCACAGAGCTGTACATGCATTCTTTCACGGACTCCTCACAGAACCTCTGTGAACTAGATGCTGTTGTCATCATCTCCTTTTTACAGATGAGCAGCAGAGGCTCTGGGAGGTTAAGCATCTTACCCAAGGTCACACATATATTGAGTAGAGCAACTGGGGTGCTCACCCCGTTTAATCCGAGGAAGAAGTGCTGCAAGAGCCCCTTTCCACATCACTGCACTATGAGGGAGGGGACTGAGGAGTCCAAAGAGGTGTTCACCAGAGAAGACATTGTCCATTGAGCTTGTTATCTGGTTTTGCTCTCTTCCTAGTGGCTGAGAAGAACTCTCATTCAGCAAAAATTTTTGAGCACCTACTGTTTGCCAAAGTTCATGTCAGGTCCTGAGTGTGTTGTGGACCCTGTCTTCTTAGAACCCATGGTGGGGAGCCAGCAAGTAACAGAAACCAAAATAGACAAGGAAATAAAACATTTAAATATCTAAGTTGTAATAAGCACACTGAAGGGAAAGAATGGATTGCTATGACCAAATACCAATGAAGATTCCTCTAGATTGGGTGGTCAGGGAAGACCTATCTGCTGAAGTAACATTTAAACTGGCACTTGAAGGATGAGAAGAAGCTGGCTGGGGGGAAGGAAACAAGTTAGACATTCCACATAGAGTATCAAAACTCTTCACCAGGGGACCTATGAGCCAGATATGACCGAGGGTTGGAGCAGAGGGGCTGAGGAGAGCTGGCAATCCTGGATAATAATAATAGCTACCAATCTGAATGATTACATGTAAGTGCTTTATATGCATTGCCTTGTTTAATCTTCTCAACAATCCTCAAGGTCAATACTTTTATTGTCCCCATTTTATAAAAGAGGAAACTGAGGCACTTGTCATACAGATGTGACAGAATGGGGATTTGATTCCAGGTGGTTTGACTCCAGAGGCTACTGTCTTTACCACTGTTCCCTAATGCTTCTTTTGGAAGGTGAGAGTCTGGGGAAGAATTCGTGGAAGATCTGGGACCCTAGTGATATGTTTGTTCTTTTCTAGGCAAGCCTGGTGGCTAACAGACAAGGGAGCTCTCCAGGCAGCAGTGTAGCTGCGCAGGTCCCAGCCCATTCATCCTCGGTAAGTAGGATGGGGAGCAGCAGGCAGAGCCCACAGTTCTGGGACCAGTTCCTTCCTCCTTGCCTAAAATGCCTGTCACCTTCCAGACCCAGTTGTGGTGTATTCTTAGCCATGTAGAACCATGCCAGAAAAGAAGCACATGCCTCTTTCAAACCTCTATACTAATACTTTACACTAGTAACTGCCTGTCTTCTTTCCAACATTGAAGCTCTCTACTTATAGCTTAGTTCTCTCCTCATTAGACCAACCAACCCTACAGCTGTGCACCTAAGCCAGAGATGGGGGCAGTGCTGGGGGAAGCGCCAAGGCCCAAGGACCAGAGGTGGCCCTAAAGAAGGTTGAGTCCACCAAGGAAGAGAAGGGGGGAGAGAAAGAAATAGATGAGGGGGACACACAGTTGACCAACAGGACCTCCTGTTTTCTACTGCATGTCTCTCTCATCAGATCAATCTGGCAGCCTCCCCAGCAGCAGCCCAACTCATCAACAGGGCTCAGAGTGTCAACTCAGCAACAGCCTCAGGCATTGCCCAGCAGGCTGTGCTCTTGGGCAACACATCTCCAGCCCTGACGGCAAGCCAAGCACAGATGTATCTAAGGGCACAGATGGTGAGTACCCATAGCCTGGGCCATGGCTCAGGAGGGCCAGGAGAACAGAGGCAGAGAAGTTGGGATCTGGGAGATTAGAAAAGGGTAGGAAGTTAGAGAAGGATGGGAAAGAAACACAAGGGGCCGGGGGCAAGAGATAAGGGGTGGAACAGAATAAAGAAGGTTGGGCCTGGAAGGGCTAAATAGGGACTTTGGTATAGGCTCAATGACTCGAAGTCGGGTGGGGTTCCAGGCTGAAATAGAGAAAGTTACCCACAGTGTCTCCTTTCCTTTCCCTCCTAGAATGAGACGGAATTGTCCTCTTCTTAGTGCCCCTCACCCTCAAATTAATTAAAGTAGACAATGTAGGGGTCTCAGACATATAAGATAAGCAAACTCACAGACATTCATGTACTCCACAGAAATGGGGTCTTCTTGCTGAGACTGGCCCCCTCTAATTCAGGAGCAAAGATGTATTTCAGCCTGGGTGAGAGGGGGCTGGCCAGCTTCAGAACATGCTGCTGCTTCCACTGCTGTCCCAGCATCACCTGTTCATCAGGTGGCTCGATCGGGCAGAGTGTATTCAAGCTGGCATGAGCCCTGGACATGCATGGCTAGAATCTTCCTTGGTACCGGTCCTGTGGGTTCCTAGGACTTAGAAGAATTTCCTAGGGAAAATAACAACGTTGGGCTCAAAATCTTGTAAGTCATGTCTCATACTTCCCACTCTGAAGATTTCTTCCTTCAGCTCCTTGACACACCATCCTGAAGACAATACAGTCCTACTCCTCCCTTTGCTCCTGTAGCCAGAACTTGACACTTGGATCTTTTCTGGTCTGACTCCCATCCTTTGGTTCTTGGTTCTGAGTTTTTCATTTGAGGCATGTCTCCACTCCCAGGACTAGCGTGGGCTAGACTTCCATTTCTCTAGGGAAGTGGGACAGCCACTCTGACACTGCTCAAACCTGTCTGTCTTCAGTTTCCTCGTTCCTACATCCTATCTAAATGCCCCAACCAGGGTCCTGCAGCCTATCAGCCTCCATCCCCAAAGTGGTGTGTACACATGGAAGAACAGGCACAGGTCTGTCATCACACAGTTCTAGGGAAGGCACCTTGTAAAGACAGCAGCATATACACACTGACATGAAGCTAGACCTCACCAGATGTTGGGGTGTCATGCAGAGAACACTATATAGCCACAGCCTACAGAAGGAGATACAGGCACAAGTGCAGTGCCAGTCACCTGTGCCCCCCAAATCTGAATGTCACTTGAAAATGACCAAATGGATATATCTAATTTGATCCCTTGTGGAGAACAGTCTTGTTCTGACTCAGCCCTGGAGTCAGGAGTGGGTTAGGCCTGGAAAATGGTCCAGCTCCCCAGGATACTGAGACAATGACTTCAGGGTGTCCTAGCAATATTGGCCCCCTCAAGGATGAGCTCCTTACAGAGGGTTCTGAAGTAACCTGACTTTGGTACAACCCCTGAGTGGCTCTCCCCCACCCACCCCCTTCCCTCCCCAGCTTGGTAGGATTCTACAGACCTCTTGAGACCTTCAGGAAGTATCTTGGACTCCTTCCATTTCCTGCCTCCCTATTCTATTTCCCTAGCCTTCCCTCCATGTCTGTTCCCTGGCTAAACTGTTCTGTCCTGTGGCTGAGCCCAAGTTGGGCAGGTAAAAGGCGCCTCGTTTCCTGTGATTCCAGGCCCAGCCAGGTAACCTGGTGCAGGTAGCTAGGAGCCTAGGCGGCACTGTTCCTTTGTCCCCTCAGCTCATCTTCACGCCCACGGCCACCGTCGCTACTGTGCAGCCTGAGCTCGGCACTGGCTCCCCCGCCCGGCCCCCCACCCCTGCCCAGGTGAGGATCCCATGCTTGTGGGAGGGCATGGGGAGGTGGGCACCCCTGCAGAGGGGTATTGATCCTGGGGATGGGCGCAAGCTTGGAGGAACTTGACATTTTTTGAAAGGTTGGGATCTTTTAGTAGAGCAGGTGGGAGACCAGATATCCCAGTGCTTCCAGACTTGCTCCTGCATTCCCATAGATGTCTCAGCCCCTCTTGACTCTGTTTTGTTCCCTCAAACATAGGTTAGGAGTCAGAGAGCATCAGGCTGAGGCAAACATGGTTGCCAGATGGGTGGTCAGTGCTACCTTTTACACCTTACACTCTCCCCAATATAACTTATTTCGTTGTTGTTGCCTTTTAAGTGGAATATCCTGCTCTAATTACACATGCTAGTATCACTAAAGCATCCAGAAGAGGGAGCAAAGATATTTCTGGGTTCCTACCTTGTACTGGAAGCACATAAATATTGTGGTGCCAAGATTAACATGGGCAGCTGAGGAGAGGAACACCCTCGTGCTCCCATCTCTCCCATCCCCACCTACAGAATGGGATCTGGGAGTGGGGAGAGTATTTGGTGGCATAATTATCAGATTTCAGATTCGAGTCTGGCACAACCTCTGTGTGTCCGGCAGAGGGCACCACGGATCAGGTTGAATAAGCATGCTGCTCTGTCTGGGAAAGGCCTGCTGTTAACCTCATTCCAAGAACAAGACAGTCCTTTGCCTGGTAGTCTCCCTCGCTGGTCAGTTGATTTCATTTTTGCCCTTGCCTTTTCCAGCATGGAAAGCCCCATGTCCTGCTGCATTTCTGAGTAGAATGAATCTGCTCCTGAGTGTTTGGGGTAGGAGGGGAGGTAATAGCCGGGAGAGAAAGCCTGGCCTCCCTGCTCCTGCCTGCGGCAACGTAGGCGATAATCCCTTCTCAGAATTCAATTTCTTCTGCTAATGGATCCAGTCACCAGCAGTCTTGTCTTGCCTTTTTTAGAAACTCTACCTGTTCCTGGTTCTTCTTTCAACCCCTAACTTATTCTCTCTTTTTCTCTCTGATTTTGTAACCCATTATCCTATTCAGACATTCCTGGATCCATCCTTGACTCCTTCCCTCTCTTAGTTATATGTTGGCATTGCTCTTACCTACATTCTCCGGACTCCCATAGACCCCTCTTTTTCAGGTACAGAACTTGACTCTCCGAACACAGCAGACACCACCTGCAGCAGCCTCGGGCCCCACTCCCACTCAGCCTGTCCTGCCCAGCCTGGCCCTGAAACCCACACCAGGTGGTAGCCAGCCTCTGCCTGCCCCATCGCAGGGCAGAAATACTGCTCAGGGTTCCCCTGCAGGTACCAAGCCTGGCATATTTGACAGTGTGATGGAGCCACCCAAGAAAGGAGATGGTAACAACAGTGTGCCAGGGAGCATAGAGGGCCGGGCTGGGCTCAGCCGCGTGGTGCCTGCTGTGGCTCCCCACCCACTCATTGCACCAGGTAAGGGCTCCAGGAGGAAAGAACTTATCCCAGAAAACTCAAGTGGACAATGGGGTTGGGAGGAAACTTTCAAACTTTCCTTTTTCCCATAGACATGCTAAGATACCAGCCACCTGTCTCTGTCCCCTCTCCCAATCTTGAGATGTTTATCAGCTCCTGGTTCAGTCTCATGCTTCTAGCTTTAAAGAAGGAAGCTGTGTAAATTGGATAAATGAGTCCTTCTTCCCGATGGATGAATCTCGGTGGTGAATTTCTGCATATATAACCATAGGACTTAACCTTGAGTGAGTGGGGGCTTGGCAATAGGACTACTTTGAAATCTTTTAAGAGTCAAGGAAAAGGATAGGGAGGGGCTAGACAGAAACATCTAAGAACCACACAGGGAGATGGGGAAGTGGGCAGTTTATTTTCTCATCATTCAGTAGTTATTTTGGAGTAATATTGACCAGACACTTTGCCAGTTCTGGGTGGGCAGAAATAAATAAGACTTGGACCATGACCTCCAGGGAGAGCACAGTCTAGTGGGGGAGATAAGACACTTGGAATGTAATATAGTATGATAAATGCTGTCATATGTATAAGCTCTGGGTGCTGTAGGAGCTTTGAGGAGCTACCTAAGCTTGGAGAGCAGAACCAAGAAAGGCTTGCCAAGGAAGTGACACTTAATAAATCTAGCAGATTAAGAAAATATCTAGCTGTTACTTGTGGGACAAGTTCTGTGAGGAAGATCAATCAGTAGTCCCTGGGGCTAGATTCTTTCCCCTGCCTGCTAAAATTCTCCTAGCACTGCTTACTGTAGGCAATCTTTAGTGAGAAAATCTGCCAAGAATCCCAGAAGCCAGACTTAGTCCAGGGAATAAGACCAAGCTGTTATAGCACAGAAATAAATATAGTGGTGGACCACTTGGCTCTGCATTAAAAAGAGAATCACCCCGGTCACATCTCCCATATGGTCCGAAGATGGTTCCTTACTTAAAGGAGCATGCAGTCAAAAGGAGGGAGCCAGATATATGACCAGATCCTTTCAATTTCATCAGTTTTATTACAGGAATGAAATATGAGGTGCAGTGTGGGCACAGATCATCTCTACACCAGGTGGCCTGGACCGGTGAAGATGTCACACAGGAAATGGCACATGAGTCTTGAAGCCTGGGTAGTTTTCTTAGCAGACAAAATGAGGGAAGGTTTTCCAGACAGAAAGAAGGGAGAGTATTATGGCAGAGAGTTGGGAGGAAACTGAGTTAAACTTTATTCACTTTTTCAGGGCTTCAGAACTTAACCCAGGGGCAAAGGGTCAGTCACTGCCTTCCAGCAGTCCCTGCTGAGCTAAAGAAGGCATGTCCCTACAGAGGCCTCGCTGCCCTGTGGCTCCAAGCCCCTATTCATCCATGCCTGGCATTAGTTCCTCCAGAGATTAGTTCAGTGCCTTACTTTTATGAGAAAAGAAACTGAGGCTCACAAGGGGAAAGTCTGGGATCTTACAGTGAGTTGAGGGCAATTTGGACTAGATCCCAAATTAGCATTTCCACTACCTTTTCATTCAACCTAGAGCAACTTCACAGCTTTAGGGTTTCCTGAGAACTCCATTCCTGCCCAGTCCAAAATGTAATCTTTCTTTAACTCTAAGCCAGCCCCCTAAAATTCCAAGGATCCTTTAAGAGAAAGGGCAGTTCTCAGGTTCTTCCTAAGACAGCTAGTTAACTCTGAGGTCTCAAGAAAAGTGGTAGAAAGGGGACCAGCATGTATGGAGTGTCTACTGTCTGCTAGATAATGTGCTAGGCATTTTTCATGTGTACTACCACTTTTAACCTTTGCAAGAACCCTGTAAGGTGGGTGTTATTATCCATTTATAGATGAGAAAACTGAAGTTTCAGTGAGGTTACCCAAGAACTTACTACATAAGTTGACTACCTCTGTCACTCGAGGTTACAAGTAGTAAGTGATAGAACTGTGATTCAGTTCCATGTCTGGTCTGTCTGGATCAAATCCTGTGTTTTTAATAATGACTAAACCATACTGCCCCTTCTCAGTCCTTGCTGTAATTTGGGGCTTCCTAGGTCTTTCCTGCTTAAAGAAGCTGGGGTTCTAAGGTAGCTCTGGGGATTGCAGAGTTTCGTGTAGGTGTTTTTTCTCTTTGAGCCTGGTAAGCTGCCAGTCGGTGAGTTAGAGGCTTGAGGTCCGGAGGCCTAGGGGTGACCTGGGGCTGACAGTACGTGGGCTAGTACAGAGACCAGTGACTCCACTGAACTTTCTGTAGAGCAGCTGTGAGACCCTCTCTGCAGAGACACATCTCAGTAGGTTTTGCATTGTTCCTGCCTCCCACGGTCCCCTCCTATTCTTCCTTTCTTCCCTCTCCGTAAACCCTGTGATTCTACTCCCCCACCCCCACCTCCAAAATGGAAGGCAGCTGGGGGAGATTTGAACATGGTGTCTCCTCTCAGGGCCTCTGGAACAAAAAAGGGCTGAAATAGCCCTTATGACCTGACGTAGTGTTGGGGTGGGGGAGTGGGGGCCAGGCTGGAGCAGCACCTGTCCTGGGCTCCACAGTTCCCCAGGCAGAGACAACTTCTGGCCTCTTACCCAGACAATCCACTGTGAATGAACTGAGGGATCAGGAAGCTGGAGAGGAGAGTGCATGTGTGCGTGTGTGAGAAAGACAGCATTTTTTGTTTGTTATTGGAGCATTTTTTGAGCTGGCTGGCTGGCTGCCCCCAGGGAAAGGAACCAGTGGAGACTTGTTGGGGGCAGGGGGAGGGGAGGTTTGTACAGCAGAGAGGAATGTATTCTCCTGGGAGCTGTTTCCTCCCAGAGCAGGCAAACCCTCTAGTCCCAGCTGGGGCTGCTCCCACTGACAGCTGTTTGGGGGTAAAGCCCCTCCCCATGGCAAGCGCCCTGCTGTTCCTGCTCCTGTCACCTTGGCAACCAGCTTCTTTAGGCCCTACAAATAGAAAAGGTCCCTTATGCCCTGAAAAAGGGGGAGGGGGAGGGGCAGAGGGGAGTGAGGGGCGGAGAGCAGAGCCTAAGAGGTTGGGTTTGAGAAGGGAAGGCAAAAGACCTGGCTTTGCACCTCTCAGTGATCTGAGGACCAAATAACAGAGGACATAAGAGGGGCGGGCAGCAAGGGTCCCCTGGTATGACCTCCAGGGAAGCCGAGCCCAGTGGGAGCTGGCCCACAGCGGGCTCATGTCCTTGGGGTCCTCATTCTAGGGCATAAACTCTGGGTGTTCAATGCACATTCAAGCCCAAAGGTGAGGAGAAAGTTGCTGACCAAGAGGGAGATGCTGTGATAGAGGGAACTCTCGGGTCACTGAAAATCCAGGGCCCTTTTCACACAGTTGCACCTCCAGAAGCCAAGTCTTTGTTCTGTCTCCTCATCCTGCCTCAGGTCTCAGCTGAGGAGAGAGAATTCTCCATTAGGAAGTCCTGATCCTTCATTTTATTAAAAGGTGATTTTGTGTCAGAGACTAGTGATTTCTGTATGTGATTGGCTATACAGTGTGATGATTGCTAATTCTAGGATACTTGGGTACCGTATTTCCCTCTCAAAGCAGCTGCCAAAAAAAACACACTTTTATTTAGAGAGTTCAGTAAAAATAAAAACATGCAGGTGGACCTGCTATCTAACTGGAAATCAAAACTGTGAGGTCATTTCAATCATCCCCTGTAGGACCAAATTTAGATTGCTAAGAATCTCCTTCTTTTATTAGGGGGAGAAAAGAGGATACAAGTTATAATTAATTAACATTCCTCACCATGCACAGTTCCCTGGTTGCTGCCAGCTAATAATAATAATTACCACTTAATGAAAAATCATGTTCCAGGTACTGTTTCACCTGCTATACCTACATATCTCTTTTAATCCTAACAATGATTATGCCATTTCACTAATGAGGAAGATATGGCTCAAAAAGAATAATTAACTGTTGTCTTCAAATGGTTGTTTTCTCTCATTGTTCAGTTCAGCTAAAGATAATATTCATTGAGCACCTATTATGGGCCAAACATGCTGAGTATTATGGGGACTACAGAGATGAACAAGAGTTTAAATTCTAGTAGGAGTTGAGGAAATTTGAGTTTTGCCTTGCAAAATGAATATTCAAGAATGGAATAGAAATATGAGGGGGAAATGGCTGTCATCTCAGCTGGTCCTGGGAAGCACCTAAGCCCAGAGTTGCCATTTGTGCATGTGACCATCTGTGGGTGTAGGTGGGACCTGTTACTTTTTTTTCATTTTCTATTGCTCCACAAACATTGGCTGTGGGATTCCCAAAAGACCCAGTCCTGTGCCCCTTGCTTTTTAACTCCAACACTCACTGCCTAGAGGAGTTCATGTCGTCATACATTTCAGACATGTAATACCTGCTTGCAGACAACTTCCCAGTATGCTTCCATCTCTGTCCTTATCCCCTCTCCCTGTAGATTTCCAGCTGTTTATAGGATATTCCTACTTGGATATCACCCCACCTGCATACATATTTTTAAAATTTCGGGCAGAATTCATAAACAAAACAAAAACAAAAAACATGAACCCTTCCTTTATGGACAGGTCCCCTCTCCCAGTTTGCTGACCACTGTCCACATTTGTAAAGTATTCCTGTATGCTGGGCTCACAATCTCAGAGTTATTCTGACTTTACTTTCCTTTACCACAGAGGCAGTGAGTGGTAGAAAAAGTATTGGCTTCATGGTTAGATCTGGTTTCAGATCCCAGTTTCACCACTTACTAGTTTTATGAACATGACCAAATTACTTAATCCTTGTAAGCCTTGATTTCATCATTTATAAAACAGAGACAATTATATTTACCATAGACTGTGAAAGTGAATGCAATGGCCTGTGAAAGTGACCAGCACAGAGTAGGCTCACAACAGTTGTTAGTTCCCTTTCCTTCCTTTTTCCCACCCTCCAGCACTGCCCAGCTTATCACCAGCTTATCATCAGATTCTGATGCCACTTCCTCTGTACTGGCTTCCTGCCTTTGCTCAAGGCCTGTTGACTAAGAGGCTTAACTGATTGCCAGGACATCCTACTTGGAGCTGCTTGAATCATCTTCCTCAGAGACTGTACTATTTCTTTCTCGTTTAGAAACCTTCACTATCTTTATTTCCTGCTTTACCAATTGGAGTGCCTGGTCTATAGTGGGGATTCAATAATAGCCTATTAATGACTTCTGATAGACTGACTCTCTGATTCTGTCAGATTTCAAGACCCTCCCCAAATTGCCCATTGTACCACTCTAATTTCTCATTCCTTCCTCACACAGACCCTCTGTTACAGCCAAGCAAATATGCTAATATGCTGTCTCTTCTCCCCAACTCCCAACCCTTTGTGACTTATTTGACCTGTCATGTACCTTTTACCTTCCCCACCTACTGACAGTATGCTCCCTTTTCAGGGTCCATCCCTGCTTTGGGAGGGAAATATGGTACCCAAGTATCCTAGAATCAGCAATCATCACACTGTCCAGCTTGCTGACTTGTATAGTTATTCATTCATCCAACAACATTTTTTGAGTGCAAAGGCACCATGCCTCATCTGTCAAATGAGGTCCATTTTCCCTTAACCTACAGCTTTGTAGAAGTCATTTGGAATGGAAACTACTCGGTTCTTGCTTGTAGCCTGATTGCCTCTTGGTTTATTGTTAGGAATGAGATTCAAATTTTAAAAATGCTTTGATAAGTTCAAAGCAACATACCAATATCAGGTAGTATTTTAAGTATAGCTACAATTTGTTGAGCACCTACTAAGTGCCAGGCATTGAACAAAGGCAGTGAATCTCTGTGTAGTTTGAACGTAGGATTTCATTTAATGCTAATAACTACCCTGTGTGGTATGTATCGCCATTTACAGAAAAGAAATTGAGATTCAGAGACATTAGGCAATTTGTCTAAGGTGCACAGCCTAGAAGTGGCAGAGCCAAGATTCAAACCCAGGCCTGTCTGGTTCTAAAACCCATGCCTTTAACCACTTATGCTGTCCTACCATCTTCTGCTAAGGGTGGGGTAGTCACAGAGTTGCAGGTACCACTTTCTTTAATGCTCCAAGCTGCTTAATAAGGAATCCTGCACACACAGAGTATTTGATAGTTTTGTCAGAGGACTGCAGAGCAGGCCTAAAGACATTAGGGCAGAGATAGAGCATCACAGAATGTCCCTACAGTTAGCAACCCTGTTTTTATGATTTACGTTTCCTCCTAAGTGAAATTTTTCTTAGCTTTGCTTCCCCTCTCAGACTTATCCTAATGCTCAACCCAAAGGGAATGGATCATAGAAAATTCATTCTGCTATTGCTTTGGGCTTTTCTAAAAAGGGCTTCCATGTCTGTTTATTTGTATGCTGGGCTCTGACCTCTAGAGTCACCTGCAATCTCAGTTATTGCCCAAGGCCTGATCCCAGGAGACGTCTTTGGAGATAAGTAGCCTCTTGCGGGTGCTAGCATAATTTAGACCCAACCTAAACTTGCCTTCTCTTCTGGCTCCTCTCCTGTAGACACCCTAATTCCCTGAATGCACCATGCCATTAATGCACAATGCCTCTAACTCTGAATCATGTTAAATGTTAAACACTTACCTCCTCTGAGAAGCCTTCTCTGCTCTCCTTCCCCAGGCTGAATCCTCATTTCTGCATTCTTATGATATTCTGTGCTTATCTCCTATGGTAACATTTACCAGATTGTGCTGAAAGTATCTGTTTACCATCTATTTCTTTTACTAGACTGTAATCTGTTCTACAGAAAGGACTGTGTTTTAGCTAGCACCAAGCTAGTACTTGGTCTGTAGTAGGTGCTCAGTAAATGTCTGTTGAGGGAATGAATGGTTGGAAGTATATCTTCACTTAACTTTCTGAATCTTGAAGAGTATTAGTGAAAAAGTTATGCTATTCCTCTCCCATGGTATTCTTACCCCTCCTTCCCTCTATGCCCCCTCTATCCAAGCCAGATAACTCCAAACTCTAGCTAATTATAGTAGACACCTAGAAAAATAAGTGAATAAACAGGTCTGCAGCCTGTGACTGAGATGCTTACAGTTCCCATATAGTTTGGGGCAAGGGTCCTAACGTTTCTGAGACAATGAGTTGTTTTCCTCCACACGTTAAGCTTTGAGATCAATAAGCTCTATTATTAATAAGTCCTGGCAGTGGAAGCAGTGAAGGGTTCATGCCAGTGATCTCCCTCCCAGCCAGCCCTGCTGCCCCAGGGACCTTAATCCCCTTGTTGCTTACAACCAGCTGGTTGTTTGGAAGAAGTGAATTGGTCTCTTTAGATTCTAAGGAGGCAAGTCAAAGTTAGAGCACCAGATGGACAGATGAGCATTGCCTGAACTCTCCTTTTAGCTAGGCCCTAATTTGCAAGAGGCCCTGGGCCTGCCCCTCCCCTGCTCCATAACAAAAAAGGCTGATCAAGGCTTTTCCAAAGGTTGAGGTCTCTTTGAACCAACCCCTTGTGTTTCTTAGAAGCAATGAACTTTCTAGCAACGGGGAGGCGGAGCTGAAATGAATGAGAGGGAGAAATGAAGTTACTGAACCTTAGGAAGAAATAAAAAGAAAGGTCTAGAGAGATTCCTGTGCATTAATATTTCACAAATTCATAGGCCCCGTCCTAGCTGTAGGGAAGGGGGACATGGACCTATCTGGTATCATGGCTACAATGGGAAATGCCCTCCTATTCTTTACCCCTCAAACTGAGCTAGAAGGGAATGGGAGAGAGAAAAGAATTAATTTATCTTACATAAGGAACAGAGATTTGTTAAGCATCTATAAACATATGTAGATATTGTTGGACAATGTGGAAGGTAAGAAAAACATAAAACCTTCTATTTAAATTAAAACACATCTTTAAAATTAAAACAAAAAGAAATATAAGACATAGACTTGACTTAAGAAGCATACAATCTAGTTGGAAAGATAGGACGTATACACACAAAAGAATAAAAGTATTCTTATTTCATTTAATCCAAGACATCATTGTTTATAAAATGCACCATTATTTTATTAACCCTAAGAAAGAAAAACACTGCCAATTAAACAATGAGAAGCATTCGAATTTGAAAGATGTCAAAATGTGGGGGGAATATTAAGAACCAATTTTTAAAAAGCAATGTAATATGTATATAAGATAGCACATGTTAAATCATGTATGGCTCAAACAAAAAAGGAATGCAAGA
>PVKY010008890.1:0-13732 GCA_004027775.1 Bradypus variegatus
CTTGGGGATTGGAGAAAGCTAGAAGAAATGGCTTCAGAGAATGAAGAACTCTCAATGGGAGGACTTGTGTGGGTGGGATGGGGTGGGCATCCCAGGCCAAGGGGTACAGAGAACAAAGGCACCAAGGTGGGAAGGAGTGTGGTGTGTGAGAGTATGCTGCTAAGGATGGTGTGGCTGGAACTGAGAAAGGTGGTGGGGAGGGGTCAGGTAGCAGAGGATCACATAAGACATGAACGGGAAGGATCTTTTGGACTTTCTCCTGCCAGCCTTAGTTGTACAGAGGCCTCAGCCAGATCTCTGTTTCAAAAAGCTCACTCAGCAGCAAGGTATAGAATGGGTGGGAAGCAGGAAAATCAGAGACTGGGTTGTGGTAAATCCCATGCAAAAGGCATGAGATTCTTGGGCTGAGGGGAGGAGTTGAACTACTTGCATCAATCAAGACCCTTTTTCTGTTTAATTACATATAAGCTCAAGGTCAAGGAATGAGGATGTCTTTCACACCCGTGTATGTGCATGATGGGAATTTCTTGCTATGTGCTCTGCTGCTCTAAGAAACTTGGCTGGGTCCCCAGTGGCAGCTACCCAGGACAGTGTTCTCTGGACTTCCTCATTCCTGCCCTCCTGATACAGGAAGCAACAAGGCAGTACATGGTGCTCCCTTCCCTGTGCTGCACGGAACTCATAACAGGCAATGCTGGGTAAGAAAGGAAGTATTACCATCCCGTCACATGGACCAAGATGGATTTAGGAAAAAAGTGAGTTCAGTTTGGGGCTCCATTAAGGCATCCTTCAGGACAGGCAAGCTTCCCGTTGCTCCCTCCCAGCTTTGTCTATAAATCTCTCTTTTTTGGACCTTCCCACCTGAAATTCTACCTCTAAAGTCATTTATCATGGGTCCAAATCACAACCATGTGAAAGAATATAATCATTTTGTGGCCTCATAACATTAAGTAGAGCCCCTTGCAGTGAGGAGTGGGAGGTTTAATGGCAGTTGGTGGGGCTGTTGGCGAAGAGAGGACCCAGGCAGGAGGGCTGGGGACCCCTGCAGACTGGGGGTGTTGCAAGGGGAGTTCTGGGAGCCGGCCACAACTTGAGTGCCTTGGATTGTTTAGCCGGGTATGGAGGGCTCTAGGGCAGAGGTGCTCAAGGTAGGAGAGGGCACATCAAGCAATGGAGAAAGGCCCTGAGCTTCCCTCTGTGCAGCTTAGCCTAAGGCACACTTTCCTCATAAGCTTTTTGTCTTTGTTTCTCCATCATTTTGTGTGTCAAGTCAGGGCCTGGCCCAAATTCTTTCTGTGATGGTGTGTCACACCTCTGGCGTCCTGACCCCTCCTCATCCTCACATCTGACTCCAACCACAGTTGACAGCCTCTTTCCTCAAAAGCAGACCCATGTCTTTTGCTTTCTCTGTTTCTCATGCATGCACAGTCCTGACATGTCCAGGAGTTAATGCCTCCAATGTAACCCCTCAAATAGTGGGTGATGGGAGCTCTTGGATAAATACCTTTTCTGGCTGGCCTGATATCAGGTGGACAATCTGGGGAGATATTTTATATGCTCCTCAAAAGGTCCCAGCTGGGATTAAGCTCCAGTTCCTTAGTGATGACCTTGATAACACACCTTAGGTTGGATTTTCTCCCTGCCCTCTCTCCCCAGTCCCTCAACTCTGCTCTCTGGGGTCATTTCTCAAATACTACCTCCACATAATCCTTTATCTCAGGCTAAGCTTTCCAGGGGGGTGGGGTGGGGACCCAAGTTAGGAAAAATAACATTTTTCTGTCATCCAAATAAATCTCAGGGCTCCATGGGGCTCAGTCTCAGCAGAAAGCTCATGTACAGTCCACCAAACAATAAAGGCATCTTCAGCATTTATAAAGATACCTCAAAGGGGACCCACATTTTCTAAATTGCCTTTGACCTGGCCCCAAACCATCTCATGGCTACTCCAGACACTCCTTGCATGCCATTCCTGCTCTTCTTCTTTTCCATTTTTTCCATTTCTTTTATTATATGAATGTATTTCATTTCTCTGGCTTAAGTCTCTCTCTCTCATACACACACACCCCTCCTTTTTCTCTGCAGAAGCTGTTCTCGTGATTCTGCACCACTGAAGAGCCAGCAGCAGTCTTCCTTGACCAGGGGCAGTGGGCTGAGGGACTCATAACCCCTGCAAATGTTAGACTGTAAGCTTCCAGGGATACATACAGAGCCTGGCTTCAGTAGTGTCTAGATACAAGCCCACAGCAAACTTACAGGGAGGCAAATGTCTTTCACAAGTGCAAACTGGGCATTTTTGTACTACATACTCAAGTAAATGGATAAAACTGCTGTCCTCGCTCTTGTGTGGTCCACTGGGACCCATTTGCTGCCCTCCAGTGTGCCAGTCCGGTCCCACTCCACCCCCAGCTGGGCAGGCTGTGGCATGTGTAGAGCTCTCGACACTGTGGTAGGTTCTCAGGACACGTGGGGCTGGCTCCCTCGCTCCCCTCCTAATGAACATAAGCATTGCACGTTCCTACATTTTCCAAGTGCCTCCCTGCCCCTATCCACACATTCCACAACATGGCAAGTAATTGTTCTCTGCTGCTCAGCAGCTTTGGTGTGCACAGCCATGATGCAGTCTTGCTTTGTTCCTACTTTAATCAGTGGGTGTGCGGGGCTGTCTCACACACACACACACACACACACACACACACACACACACACACACACTCACACTATCCAGCTGCAGACCCAGCTGTCAGCGAATCCAGCCTGCACTGGCATTCAAGGGGCCGCAAGCGAGCCCACATAGCGCCCGGCCAGAGCCCATTCTTCTCCTTTCTCCCTCACAACTGACAGACTCCAGGGACGGAAACGTGGACGGAAACGTGAGCTGTGGGCTTGGCAGCGCGGCCCGCGGCTCTTGTTAACAGCTTGCTTTCCTGTTTATACGGGTTCTGGCAAAACTGTTAATTTCTCTCACAGAGGTGACAAGTTGGAAAACCGGGAACGCCAAGGAGCAGCAGCCCCAGAAAACAGCCCGGAAGCGACTCCTTGAAGCCGCGCCAGGAGGCTGGAAATGGGTGGGCAGCGACCACCTTAGCTGCACAGGCCCCGGGAACAGACCCCCGCGCTCAACCGCCCTCGGAAGCGCCCGGAGCCACCCGCTCCTCAGCACCCGCCAAGCCCGGGGCTGGCTTTGGGGCTTTGAACAGATCTCGGAAAAGCCCTGGAGCCGAAACCACTCCCAGAAAGCCAGCAGTGTTCAGCAGCCCCCTTCCTGCCGCCGCCCGCTGGCATCACCAACCCCAGGCAGGGCGTCCCCACCCTGGCTGTACATTAAAAGCATCTGCAGAGAATCTGATTCAATTATTGTGGCCTGGGGCCCAGGCACTCTTTTGAAAGCTCCCCAAGTGATTTTCCTGAGCAACTGGGGTCGAGAACTACTGTAAAGGATAGATTGATATTATTTTCATTATCGTTATTATTATTTTAAGTTAAATACTAGCTTATTTCAAAAGCCTGATTGAAGTGGGGTGGGGAGAGGTGAATGCTAGGAGGGAGATGAGGTGAAAGTTGAGACCAGCAGGGAGCATCACAGCCCCCTGTAGAGTGACCAGGTTTGCTGGGAATGGGAGATGGGGGAAAGGGGAGAGGGGTTCTCGTGCTCTGGAACTTTCAGCGTTAAAATCCCGAAAGCCAGTCACTCTCCGGGGCCCAGGGCCCCTAGGGCTGTGTTTTACCACGGGTTCCTGGGATTCTGGGCCTCTGGAAGGAGAGGGTCTTACTCAAGCTTGTATGCGGGTGTCCTTAGCCAGTTCCAGCATTTACTGCTTGCCTCGTGTTTAATTCAACAAAGGCCCCTAGTTGCTGATATTTTATGTAGGAATGTTGCCGTGCTTTCAGGGCCGAAAAAAAGGACATAGTGTTATTTGTTCTAGAGAGAGAAGCAGTTTCAGAGTGGGTGGGAGAGCAAGTTGTGGGCTGAGCTTTGGGGGGAGATATTTGGAAGCTTGAGGACATGGAGTGCTGCGGCTGCAAACATTTTGGAGAAATGGAGCTATTCTCACCACAGACATAGATCTCATTTAAACACAAAAGAGCTGGACTGCAAAATTAGCTCTTTTGGAAATTTCATCTCTTATAGAAGGAAAAACAGGATTCTCCTCCCCTCCTCCTATTTTTGGCTTCGGTTTCACATGGAAGGAAAATGAGGATCTGTGGAGAGCACTGCAGCTCTCTGCTCAGGCTCTCTGAGGGCTCTCAAAGCCTGAGAAGCAGCCCTCCTGAAGCTGACAAGGCCAATGTGTTCCCACACCGGTCCCCACCCCATCCTCAGTGTGGCCACCTGGGTCCCTGCATGGCCTGTGGGTGAGCCAGGGTCCTTCCTACCTCCTGTCTAGGAGGCTCCTACTTGGCCCACCTTACTTCTACTCTTTCAGCATTAGTCCACTCAAGCCTAGGTGCCTTCATACCACGCTCCATACCACACTGTCCAGCATCCCTCTGTGACCCCTTCTGGAAGGTACCAGGCAATTAGTTCAGTCCACATTTCCTTTGCTGATATATTCTTTGCCCACCACCTCCAGTCCTGGCATTCCTGGGACTCTCTGCAAACCTGGGTGGCCATGGTCAGCCCACCTGCTCACCAGGAGGCAGTGTCAGTAGAGAAGAATATATAGCAGACATTTATTCAGCAAAAGGCCCAGGGAAGCTGGAATCTGTGTGCCACCAACGTCCCAACCTTTTAGCTGCTGCTTCCCTCGCTCCCAGCAGCTGAGGATGGAGGCAGGGAGGGCAAGAGTAAGTCTTGTTGGCTCCATTGCCTTGAGGCTTTACCTTGTTTGTGTTGTGGGCATCCCTCCAGAGCTTCCAGGGCTACAGGCTGCACTGCTGCTGCAAGTTCCACTGTACACTCAGCCCCCCAATACTCCCAGCTCCTCAGCTCAATCCCAAAGGGAACAGCTGAGCCTGTGATCAGCTACTTGGGTTCTGGCTAGATTGCTAGAACCTCTCAGTCCCTTAGCCTTCTCCCCCATGAAATGGGGATATTAATGGGACCTACTTTACTGGGTTATTGGGAGAATCGGTGACATAATCCTGGAAAACAAAGAATAGTGCCTGACACATACTAAGTGTTGGCTGTGATTCTCTGATATCCTTCTAAAGGAAGAAAAAGAGCAGCTCACCTGTCTTTTCAGGTGAGAGGCCACCTGATTTGTGTGAGTCCTGCATCCTGGAGTCTTCTGTCTCTAGGTTTGGTTCTTGCTGGTAGGGGCAGTTCTGGTCTCCAAAGGAATTTTTCACTCCTGGGTTTCCCTCTGTGATGGACTGTTCCCCAAAGCCAGCCATGGCAAAGTTTGTTTTTAATTGCCACCATGATGTAGTCTAAATCTAAAGGTTCTGAATGTGTTAGTCTTGATCTCTCAAACCTCCATGTACTTCTTGAGAGAAACACATCTGTTTTGTACATCTTCTTTATTTTCCAACTATAGTTTTAGGCACTGATTGAGTGATAGGCCAGAACTTGGGAGAACACAAAAACAACTTACAACCCCCACTGCCTAACGTCCCGGGAGACCAGACATAATACAAAAGGGACCCCTTGACCTTGGACATCTGGGTCAGTAACAGGCAGGTTGGCAAATACACATGCCTTGGATTTTGGTGAGTTGGGAGAGTGGAGTGACAACCAGCAGAACGTCCAGCCCTAGGCTTTGGCATTCCTTGAGGTTTAGAGTGAGCCCAAATTGCTTTCTTTGAGAGGTAAACAGGGAAAACGTCAGCCAGAACCCCAAAATAGGCATTTTTCTGTTCCTTGATTTCATTTCCTCAGTGATGCTCTGAAATACTGTTGAGTGGCAATATAATGGACAGGAGCTATGAAAGGGCGATAATTCCAGGCTACAGGAAAAGCCCAGAGACTCAGCTGTGGCTCCCCAATGCCACTGTTCTTTTATTGGAAAGGGAGATGTTGGTGGCATCTCTTGGGCATCTCTTGGGCTTCTCTGGCATTTTAGATTCTGTTGGAAAATGCTTTAGAGTAGCAGTGTGTCTTCTATTGGAAAATACTGGCTGAGTAATAAATGAGCTAACCTGTCCTATTTTCTATAAAGAACTCTAAATTCCTCCCACTTCCCTGAATAAAATATCTGTATTCCTGCCCACACTCTCAGTTACTTGCTGCGGAGGATGAACCTCTGCCCATTTCTGTTGCAGCACTCTTGCTCCCGGGGCTGCAGGCTGGGCCGTCCTTGCAGTCCCTCCCCCACCCTCTTCCCTCTGCCCATTCCAGTCAGGGTCTTTGACTGCATCTGAGCCCTTGCTCTGCTCTGATGTAGGAGAGGCACGTTGATGAGGCCAAGAATCCCTCTGCCAGATAGGCTGAAACGCCATAGACTGACTAAACTGAGCAGCCCTCGGAGAGGAATCTGGACATCAAATGCTTTGCCAGGCAGAAGTTCTCAACAGACAGCAAGGCTGACCTGCCCCACTGGGCAGTGCGCCTTCTGCTTGGCACTTACCCAAATCCTACCATCTTTCAACACTTGGTCCAAGCTCCTCTTCCTCCTCCATTCATTCATTTGGAATAGGTGCGTTTATTGAACATCTGCTGAATTCCAGGGGGTGAACTAGGCATAGGGTTACAGAAGAAAGTCACAGGCCTTACCTGCCAGACCTCCCAATCAAGGAATACTTCTCTGACCACTCCATCCCACAAGTACCTTCCCTTCTTTGATCTCCTCCTGTCCTTAAAGACAGTCCTACCCAGCATAGACTTTAGAGTTAACAGGCTTCTAAATAGAGGGAATCTCTAGTCCAGCCTTGGTTGTTATTAATGTTATCCCCAACTTTCAGATGAGTTAGCTGAGTCACTGAAAGGTTAAGAGCATTGTCCAAGATCACAGACATAGTTGGTAGCCTTCCAGTGTTCTGACTGCTCTCTGTGTTGATCTTGATTTCCCCAAATGCTCTCTAAAGTTCCCAGGAGGTGGCCAGGACACCCCAGGCTCTTTGCTCACACATTAAATGCCTAATAGAGACTGATACCTTCCTGATAGCTCCTCAGTTTCTCCCAGGTCCATAAGTCCCAGGACCTAAGGTCAGGGGCTGCTCCACCTGGGACTCTGCAGTTTGGACCCTGCATCTTGAGAGGGGTTGAGCTGGTTCTCCATTGCTTTGGCCTCACTCTTCCCTTGTGTGGCCTCCTTTGGAGAAGCAGCAGCTTCCAGCCTCTGGAAGGGTTTATGCATCTTGTTGTTTGCAAACAGCCCTTGCTTGCTCCATGGGCACTAGTCTCAGGACAGGACCTGTGGGAAGCCCTTAGGAAAGGAAAAGTTTATTGAAATAGGGATCTTGAGTGCAGTCTTCTGCCTCATTTCTTTTTTCCAATGAGATGTTTCTGGGGAGCAGTTGATGATAAAACTGAGCTTCCCCCTAAGGAACCTCCTTGGGCAGCTCCATGTCAGGGGCTTGGATCTTGCCAGGAGAACAGCAATGTGTGGGGAAGGCAAGTGGGACTGTGCAGAGAGCTCCAAGGTGGGCCCAGCCCCCAACCGTGTTCTGGCCACAGTGAAGTCACCAAGAACCATGTGTGCCTGGGCCCCTGGCCAAGACAGTTAGGCCTGGGCATCATCCAGCCCAAGGCTGCTGTGCCCATGAAAATGTTCGACACACACAGCACTCACTTGAAATGCCACAGGCCACAGGCCAAAGTCTGCTCATTAGTTTCTGTCCCTCTAAGGGTGGCCATACTAGGCAGGGAAATTCAGAAAGCAGGAATTAAGGCCTCTGCATGGTAACATTTAGATTTCAGGATTCAGGACTGAAACTTATTGCAGATTTGCTTGTTGTGTTTGTGGTGATTTAAATGTCCCATTTAACTCTCCCTCTCCAGAGCCAACCCAGGATCTGGTGAGCTGATGAGGGATACTCAGAGCCTTGGAATTCACCTTAGGGGGTAAAGGAGCAGGAAGAGAAATGCTCAAAACAGAGAGAAAAGGTGTCCACTCTCCCAAGAGGTGATCAGTGTGGTAGGGGGTGCAGACTGCTAGAAAAATAATTATACCAAAGGGAAACAAACCCGCTGACAGGGTGTCTCTTTAGTGTGGACACCTGGAGGAAAGAGCAGCTGGCTGGCCTCCAGAGGTGAGTTTTACTTTAGGGTGCAGGAAAATGAAAGGACACACCCTGGAGAGTGTATTTAAGGTGAAGAGAACATTGGGATACAAAGACAGAATGTCCTGGGGCTGGAGAGGGATGGAGCTTTCTCAGGGGCTGGGGAGAGAAACTTGGCAACCTGAGATAAACTCACAGCCAGCCAGCAGACCCCAGACTGGCCAGGAAGCGGACAGTCAGGGGACAGCCTGCTCCAGGGGCACCAGGCACAGCCTCTCCCCAAAGACCACAAAGTATCAGCCAACAGAGAAGCCACTGGGGCCTCATGTCACACTCTCCTAGTCCCAGGAGCCAGGACAGAATGTGACGCCTCCTAGTTGTCTTCCCAACTTCACCCCACTTCACCCAGCACAAAGCTGGACCTTCTCCAAATGGCCATTTGCCTCCATTATCTGGGGAAAGCCTGACCAGACACTGGGCAGACTGAGTAATCATCACTTGTATTTTAATTCTTCATTTCTTTAAATAAAATTCCTTGGAAAGAGCTCCAAGAGTGAGAAGGACTCCTAACTTGGCAGCAGCATAAAATTTTTCCATTTTCCAGAGCAACTGACCCTCTGGATTTTTAATTTTATGAAAAAGAAAGAGAGGGAGACAGAGTGAGAGAGCAAGGGTGTAAGTGAGAAAGAAAGAGTGAGAGATGAAGGAAGGAAGGGAGGGAGGTGGTGGAGGAAATAAATTAACTGGAAAGAACTCTAGGAAGAAGCTAGGTTAACCCATGGAGTTTGAAAATGAAAATCAAGTCTCAACAAAGTTCATGCTCCCCCAGATCACACCTGTGATGGGGCCAGGTGACTTCCCAGCCTTCTCACCACATCACCCCACCCTGAGCCCATTTTGAGCTTAGCAGTCCCTGCCAGCCCAAGCACTTCCACTGGGCCTGACACCTGAGACCGGAATATGCCCACTAACCAACTTAGGGAAGTGCGTTCTTGCATGCTAGGAGTTGCCTGAACATAGCATGCAAATTTATGCAAAAGAATAATTAAGTTTGTGCCTGAAATAATGCAGCATGCATTTGCACATTTTCTGGAAAAAACAGAGGTGGTGTTCAGCCTGGCTCTCTGGGAATGCCCTGACAGAGGGAAAAGAGGGGGCTGCCTGCCCTAGCTGGGATGGATGGGACATAGAACCTGAGCTGACCCCAGGGTCCACCTTCAAAGATGGGGTGTGGGGGTTCCTTGGGTACCTTCAAGTCCTGTTCCAGGAATGACAGTTCTATCCAACTCTCCTCTCCACCACACAAGTCCCCTCCTACCTCCCTCCCTCTGTCCTCTCACAGCCAAACTCACTGAACACCAGTCCATCAGACTTGCGAGCCCACAGAAATAGAAGCAGCTTCGAATCTCTCCCAGGAGTAAGTGCCTGCTTGTGTCTTACCAGCGGGACTGGAAGGTTCTTTACTCTCCATTTCTCTCTTGTGCTTCAGACATTTGAAACACAGTCCACTCTGACATCCCTCCTCCCCCAACACCCTCTGCCCACCCACACAAGAGGATAAACTTGGGATGTGACAAAAGCAATAATGGCCCATTTCAGAGTCCTAGCTGTACTTCTACTGGAAGTCATCAAAACTTTTTTTTTTCAACAAAAGCATTTATTTGGGTCTTAGAATTGCAATTCAGGTCGCACAGATTCAGGTAGCAACCCAAACTGTGTCCCATCTTTGGGCTTCCAAGTAAGAGTTTTGAAAAAAAAAATTACTTAAGTTGTCTGTAGAGAATTGTCATTGGATATTTAGGTCTTTCTAATTGTTCATCAATTTAGACAGTTTACTGATTTCTTTATCTTGTAGTTGTTTTATAGCATCCAGATGCCTTCCGAAACATTGTAGCTTTTGGTTTTGCATACCTTGACAAGTTGTGATAGCTGGCTGACAGATAACTTTCTGAATTGCCTCTTGACTCCATTTTAAATCCCTTAACTATATTAACTCCATTTTGTTTTATTTATTTTCTCACTAGTCCATAAAAATTTTGAAATATACTTAATTCAACTTTTTCTATATATATTTATATATGCCACTTCCAAATTAGAAAGTTTGCACAAAGTAAAATTCATGCATTAAGAGAAATCAGTTTTTGAAGATGAAAACACTTATGTTGATTTTTAATACCTACTATCTCACTCTGCTTAAAACTATTTTGGATGAAATTTCTCACAGACTTTAATTGTTAGTAAGGTTAAAAGCCAAATCAATGACTGTTTTTCATATATCAAATGTATGAATTGAAACTAAATTTCTCCTTTTAAAAATTCCAAATCTGAAAGCACTTAGTTTAGTTTTGCATACCTCCATTTGAATGGCAACATCAGCACATCTATAATTCCCATTTTATATGTCTCTTTCCAATAATATTTTCCTCTGGTAATGAACTATTTTCAAATCCTTTTCTTTTTTCTCTATTTTCAAGTTTGAAAATAGAGAAAAGTTTCTAATTTTTTTTATTTCCCCCTTCACTAATTTTCTAAATTTTACCTGGTTATATTCACTAGGCCTTATTTCAATGAATTCTGCAGCTAAAGGACTCTCTCTGAGTCAGAAATCCTATCATGTCACAGTCCCTGCTTTAACTTTTTAGATGGATTCCCACTGGCCCTAGAACAAGGACTAGAGGAATTATAATGAGTGGTCATCAGACCTCAATGCTCTTTTCTGCTGTCCTTTCTAGTCCAGTCTGTTACCAAACAGGTGGGCTCACTGCCCAGTGCACACATGAACTAATTCTGTGACACCAGGGTTTCAAAGAGAGCAAGAGATTTGTTACACAGCTGCTGTTAAGGAGACAAAAACAAGCTCAAGTCTGTCTCACCAACAGGATTTTTTAAAGCTAATTTGGGGTAGGGTCTGCTGTAAGATGCACTCATCTGGGGTGTACCAGCTGCTAATAGGCTACTTTTTTTGAGGAGTAGGCTGTGACACTGCTGAAATTTCTGTTTATGAGACCTCTTGCTTCTCTTTAGGATCCAACATTTCTTCTTCCGGTTGGCTCTGCATACTTTGTACTAGAGGATGCTTTATGTACTGGGGTTACTTTTGGTCACTGTTAGGAGGGGATGCGCAAGCACAAGCTCTGGGAGCCTTGAGAGGTGAGAGATAATACTTGAAGGTCAGGGGAGGTGCCTGGTTACAGTAGAATTACAAATCATTCAGAAGATGCATTTCAGGTCTTCTAATGGCTCACAGTGATACTTGATCACCGGTGGCTTGTCAAATTCTTCTTGAGCCTCATTATGTTTAAAGAACTGGTTTCCTGTAGTGTTCCTACAAAAAGGCTGTGCACATGGCCCAAGTGGTCTCAGAGCAGTCGGCGCCTCCCAGGTGGGTCCTGGGGATGTTTCTGATTAGGTCTGAGGCTGCAGGAGGGGTGCCTGGTGGCCATGGGTGCACAGGGCTGGAAGCTTCTGGCTCTCTCCGTTTAGTGCATGATCTCTTGCCATTGATTTTTTTTTCTTTAAAAACTTTATTAAATATTATGATTACTAGTACACTGTATAATCTATAATTATTGAAAGTATGCTATACTCTAATTCTTTTGTCTAGTTAAAATTTTTCTAAGCAAGTATATGATTTAATATACTGTATTTTTTCTCAAGTTATAAAATACGTGTTCTTAATATTTGTGTTTACAGTCAGCCTGCTTTCCTATTTATTTAAAGTTTTTCATAATTGCTATAAATTAGTATTTGTAGCATTTTTGTCTTGCAATAACACATTAGATTGATAGACTTCAACATATAAAGCATGTAACAAGGTTTTTCCATTTGAAAAAAGTGGGGTCCAAGGCAGGTTTCTTTTAAGAAGCATTTGTGTATCTGTGAACTATTTTTCCATCTTGGTTTCTCCAAATGTTGCCTTCCTGCCTTTTCTCGATGGTTTGTGAGTACAGGAAGTCTGGTTGGAACTTCACAACACCCAAGGCAGAGAAGCCACCCAAGTCTGAGAGAGACCCAGTCCCCCAGGGGCAAAATGTGCTCCTTAAAGAACAGAATCTCGCCGGATGGCCTCCTCGCTGGCCAGCGGGTTCAGCTGGTCCTGCAAGTCGCACAGGAACTGCTGCAGCAACGTGAGCCGGCTGGGCGCATGGAGTTTCCCCCAGGAGGGCAGTGTGGAGATGCTCTTCTCACACAGGTGAGTCGTGGAAGCAGACCAGTTGCCCAAAGCGGCCGACTTAACGAATTTTCCACCAGATCAGGCAGAAAGCACCAGTTAAGGTAGTAATTTTATGTTTCTGTAGGAAATCAGTCGAGTCAGGCGTGAAATACAACTTAACATGGCAGAAGCCCTTGTTGGAGATGTCCACGCTGCAGTCGGCTTCACACAGGGCAGCAATGGTGGGCACGCTGCCATCCTTGCAGGCCACGTGGAGCCGGGCGTTGCCATGTCTGTCTTGGAAATCAACGAAACGTCCTTGGCCAAGGAGGGTTCTGACCACCTCCATCTGACACCACTGGATGGCGAGGTGAAGCGCAATGTGTCCGTCCTTAAGATCGAAGTGAGCAATCTGAAGGGAATGCAAGTAATAAACACCATTCAGAATCTGTTTGAGAAATTGGGTTGCTTCCTCTTCGGTCAAAGACTCCTTTTCTGCTAAAAAGTCAAACAGCTCACCACCTGCAATGCTGAGAATTCCTCAGATATAATTACAATGTCACAGCATTCCACAAATGCATATCAATGCACATGAGTGGTGCAGATGAAGAGGTTCTGTGAACACCCAGGAAGTGGGCACTCTTCTGGCGACAGCCAGAACAGACTAGATCAGTGAATGATTTGCTGGATCATTGGTTATTTTTCTGAAGCTTCAGTCATCAGTATAGATTAGGGGATGTTGAAATGAATGATTTACTACTCCATTTAGTAATTGTATGGTATTTCCGCATTTTCATTGTTAATAAAATGGTTGTGTGTATCACCATTGTGACAATTATTTCTTGTGTTTAACAGCTATCTTTTTTTTGTGAAACCTAAAAATGAAGATTTTGCAAAGCAAAATAGAGTTCATCCATTTGCCTTGCTGTTCCTGAGCCTACTACCCTCTGGGTCAATTGCTGTTGAAATCCAGGAGGCTGGTTACCACCTGACGCCGCGCCAGAAGTAGGTGGTGGCGCAGGCCGGGGACCAGTCACGAATAATGCCGTGGAAGATACTGTAGACCCAAAGCCCAGGGAATGAGGGTGGTTGGCATCATGGCTTTGTCCAAATGTTGGGGTCTGGTTAGCACCAAATGCTGGACCGGCAGATGGTGCTGAAGGTCCAGTGCCAAATATAAAACAGTCTCCTGCAGAGCTAGATGAGGTTGTAGCTCCACAGTTGAAACCAGAGGTTGAAGTATTATTACTCATGGCTCCTGGACCTAAGACAAACGGGGAGACAGCTGTACCAGTGCTATTTTGCTGAGAAAATAGCAAAGACTGAGGTGTGCTGGCTATGGGACACTCCCAAGATCCTACTGGGGTTTTGAACTCATCTCTAATTCCTAAGGTACCAGTGGTCACAGGGCAGCTAGAAGATGAAGCGGTCACAGTTACGCCACTTTTTGAAACCACTGGCAGTGCAACCCACCTCAAG
>PVKY010008891.1:0-13734 GCA_004027775.1 Bradypus variegatus
GGCTTCCCCGCGCAGCCTCCCCCGGAGTGGGCTGGCTCCCCTCGTGCTTCCTTGACACCCCGCAGGTGGCTGGGGGCTGTTCCTGTCCACTCTGTGTTTCGTGTCGCCGCCGTCTCCTTGACCCGGCTGAGCGCAATGTCCAGCACTGAAAGAGCTACCAAAAGCCACTGCTGGCCTCTGACCCGGGGGGGGGGCAGCTGCAGGTGCTGGCACCATCCGCGCCCTCAGACCCCCGGCCTCCGACGTGATGGCTGCTCCCTGTGTTAGAGCCGTGGGGCGGGGGCCGCGCGGGGCGGCGGTGCTGGGGGGCTGCGGCCCTTTCCCGCGTGGTCCGAGAGCTGCTTTCCCTTGGGTGGCCCCTGGGTGTGTCCTTCTGTTCCCCTCCCCCAGCCTAGGGCCCCAGACCAGGGACGCGCCCTCTTCCTCAGGTTTTCGGGAGATGAGTCTGTCCCCACAGGGCCAGAGGGGGTTCCTGGATCTGCAGATGCCCTGGGGGTCGGTGGGAAGCCTTGGGGGCTTGGCGGGAGGCTTTAGGCTGTGGGACCTGGGGAGTCTGAGCCCCTCAGTCCCTGGAACCCCCCTTGCTTTGCCTCCTCGGGGGCCGACGGAGGCACAGGGTCTTCCCCGCTGCCCTCCCTGGGCCTGGGGGAGGCCTTGGACCTTCCTCCTTGGACTCCCCTTCTGGGGCCAGGGCCGGCTGCCCGGCAGCTCTAAGGCCCCCATCCCCTCCCGCCCTCCCCTGGCCTGTGCGGGTCAGCAGTTCAGGGACCACCGGGTCAAGCTACAGGAATGGGGGGCTGGGGTGCTGGGGGAAAGGACAGGGATGGGGATGTGGGACGGGAATGGGGGGAAGGAGGGGAAGGGGGCAGATGGCAGCGGGGGAACAGAATGGGACTGGGGGGCTGTGGCCCCAGCATGCACAGCCCTGTTCTCTTGGGCCCCAGGACTTGAGCCCCCCCGCGCAGACATGCCTGCTAACGCCGGGCCCCCCAAACTCTCTGCCAGGGGTCCGAAGGCCGAGCACTGCAGTGCCTTCAACCACCACTGCAAATGGCTCAACAACTGTGTGAGCAGCAGGAACTACTGGTGAGCCCGCCAGGGTGGGGGGCTGCAGGCGGGGTTGGGGGGCCTGGGGGGGACAGCAGGCGGCTCTGGGCAATCCCGTCCTTGGTCTACTTGGTGGGGATCTAGGGCCTATCTGGGCAGAGGCCCCCCAACACACTGAGTCAGGCTGGGGTGCCGCTGGCCTCTGTGTCGCCTGGAGAAGTACCCTTGGGCTGCCGTGTCCCCTGCAAGCCCTGGGGGCTGCGCTCCTGTCACTCTGATGGGGACTGTCTCAGCTCCAAGGACCCTGAACTCCTGGCCACTTATAGAAACAAACGATGGAGAGTTTAGGGGTAGGGTGGAGGGACCCAGGGCCCTGTGTGAGGCAGTTCCCCTGGGAAGATGGGGCCCTGGACGCCCGGAGGTGAGAGCTGCAGGTGCTGACGGAGCAGAGGCCAGCGCCACACCGGCTCGCCTCACCCAGAGCGTCCCCTGCCCGGGGCATCCCCCAGCCCCCAGACACCCCTTGGAAGGCCCGTCGGGGAGCACAGTGAACGAGTGTGGCCCCATCTACGAGGAGAACAGAAGGGGCTCCAGACTCCTCATGGACAGCAGAACTTGGAGGTCCCAAGCTGGGGGTGCAGCCCCCGGGCTCCCCACAAGGGTGCAGGCAAAGGGCCAGAGCTGAGCCAGAGGGTCGCGGCCGAGCCTTGGTGGCCAGGTGGAGAGCACATGTGTCCGAGGTGCCCCTGTGAACCTGGGGACCGGGAGGCTGGCGGAAGTGGGCATGTCTGGCCCTTGGCAAGGAGAGGACCCCACTCCCCAGACGGACAGAGCGGGCACGGCCGGGTGCGAGCAGGGGGCAGGGCGGCCTCGGTGTAGGGGTGCATCTGCTTCCGTGTCCGCTCCGTGGCTCTGGTCTGTCAGGGGAGGACACGGAAGGAGACGTGGAGTCCCGGGACGGCACTTGGCCGGGAGGCACAAAAGAGAGGGCACATGTCTGTGGGGACAGTGTCACTCTAAAAGCCAGAGGGAGCCGAGGCACACAGAAGTGTGTTAGTCAAGAGGGAAACGACGCTTTATGAGTGTTGAAGGCACACAGACCACGGGGGTAAGGGGGCCGGAACAGGGACTGTGCCCCCCAATTCCATGTGGCTCTGCCCTGCCCAGGCTTGGGTCCACCTTTCTCACAGTGGTAAGCAGGTGGGATGAGGGCATCCTCCAGAGAGCTGGGCTCAGGAGCTCCTGGGCTGGGTGCAGCCCACCGAGCCGCCGAAGTGGGGGGAGTGGGGGGGGTCTGCATCCCCGCCTTGCCCACCCCAGCAGCCACAGCCACACCATGGGCTTGGCAGGGAGAGCCCGGGCGGTTTCCTGCCTGCTGGGAGGTGCTGAGTGCAGAGGGAGTCCGAGGGTGGGAGCTAGGGGTGCACAGTTGTCCGGTTGGACACCCAGATGGGCGCTCGAGGAGCCGCAGCGACAGCTTCTTCCCCAGATGTTCGCGCTTTGACCCTCCTCCTGAGGATGGGTGGAAGGAATTTCAGAAGGATGCAGAAAAGAATAGTGGAATCGACTAAACTTGAGCGAACGCACTCCACCAGGCGGGGTTGAAGGGGCTCGCTCTGAAGGCAGCGGGAGGCGCTAGGGGCAGAGGTGTGATGTCCGAGAGCTGGGCCCCGGCCCCGCTGCTCTCCCGCGGGTGCCTCTTCAGCTGCGTGGCCTCGGCCGTGGCCGGGCTGCTCTGCCTGACGGGGGCCGCCCTGTACATCCTCACCCAGTACTTTGTGGGCAGGCAGCAGCTCCACACATACCCCAACTTTAAAGGTGGGCTGCCACTGCCCCCGCAGGCGCTTCTGCTCGGGGTTTAGAGGGGGCCTCTCAGCCCTGCCCTCCACCCCTCTCAGTAGGGTCCCAGCCCACATGGCCCCGGGGTGTGGGGAGCAGGGCAGGAGCCCCTGGGGCCGCGTTCCCAGGAGGTGGGCTGGGGCCGGGTGCTGGCCGGGGCAGCTGGAAAGGCGACACCCCCAGATGGTGCTTGAGGCGATTTCCCTGGCTCACTGCATTTCCCTGGCTCATGCTTCCAGAAGGATCCACAGGGCTATGTAATCGCCGGCTCCCTAAGCAGCAGAGTGCCTTCTGGCCGGACTCAGATGGGCCTGAATCACTCGGAGGCCCTGGCTGGAGGGGCCGAGGGCGGGTCGGACCCTGCACCCCACACCCTGCGCTCTGCGCCCTGCACATGGCCCTGACACCCTCCAGCTCCAGGCCGGGCCCTGACCTCAGCGCCAGCAGGTGGCTGGACGCTCGCACGTTCTCACCCTTTGCCCCTACAGGCGTCCCGGACCCACACGTGTGGCTGCTCTTCCTCCCCGTCCTTCCTGGGAGGGCGGGCGTCGCGGCGCTGCTGGGGCAGCCGCTCGCCTCCCGTCTCTACCTGGTGGGTGCCGTCCCCGGCCCCCCGTGCCCCCCGCTCGGTGCCTGCTCCTGGCTCCGCCACACGGAGCTGCTCGGCGGTGGGGCTTCCGGTGCTGGGAAGGCGCTGCTGACCCCCAGCTCAGACTGCTCTGGGGCACGCAGCCTGCGGTTAGGACATCGTGGGACACACACGTGTCACCTGGGTTAGGTGCACCGTCACCTCCCCACTGCGGGGAGTGGCTGGCGTTGGAACGGATGATGCTACCTCTTCTGGAATTGTATTTCCTTCGTGTCCTTACAGAGTTCAAGTTGGCATTTATCTCTGGTACTTTAAACACTTCGCTGACCATTTATGATCCGGTTGGCAAAATCTATCCCAAGGGGAGATCACAAGACAAAACTGGCAAAGGACCCTTTGCCTTGAGGATGCGGGGCAGGGTGTGCTCGTCCTGCGGTTTCCATCAGGGGGGCTGGGGCTCCCGCCTGTACCCCACGAGCTCCCAACTCTAACTCTCACCCCCTTCTGCATGTCGGGGCGTTGGCTCCAGGATGCCCTGGCTTGTGCCCTGTGCCTGCCCCTCGCCCCGCCACCAGGCTCAGGGGCAGGAGGAATCCGCTGGACGCAGGAGAGAGCCCCTGGTGAGCGGTGACGGGGTGGGCCGTGCTCTTGGTCGCTCCACTCTCTGTTGCGCGTTTCAGCCCGGGCCCCGCAATGGTCAGAGCTCAGAAAGGTCAGGGTGGAGCAGGCGTGACCTGCTCGTTCAGGTCGGGGGAGCAGCCAAGCCTAGGGCCAGTCGTGTGGTCCCGCTGCTGTCCTGGTGCTGCCGGAGAGGCCAGCCGGGCCCACGGCTGCGGGGAGCTGGGCAAGCATCCAGCCCAGGCCCACGGCCCAGAACACCTCTCAGCCCCGTGTGGGTGGAGACTGAATTGGCTTTAACTCCTCCTGCGTGCGGGATGCCAAGCTCTGGGCAACCAGCCCCGGTGCAGGTCCCTGCCTGCTGGCTGAGAGGCTGGGGGGCTTTCCTGGCCCCTCCAATCCCAGCTTCCTCACCCTTAAAAGCAAGCACACACCACCTTTGACAATTTGAAATTACACACACACACGCACGCGCACACACACACACACACAGACATTTAAGTAAACGTAACCTGTAGCTTTGCAGTCACTCATCGCGAGTGAGCATAGCAGTACACCTTTTGGAGTGACCTGGAGGTGTCCAGATGTTGGCACTCACCCAGGGCTTCACTTCGGGCTCCTCTGCACATCACCCCGGGGGTTCAGGAGGCACCTCAGGCTGCGGGAGGCGGGAGCTGTTTCTAACCCACTGCGACAGCCACCGCTGGCCATGCCCCAGAAAAATCGGACCTGCAGGGCAGGTGCTTCATGACAGCATAGGGAGGCCAAGGTGAAAACTGTGTGGGAACATGGGTTTGGAGCTGCAGAAACTCAGGGGCCTCCACCTGCAGAGAGGTCTATGAAAACTGCTCCAGAAGATGCCTCCTTAACCGGGCTTCCTGGTGGAAAACGGCCTTTGCCGAAAATGAATTCATAGGCAAAAAAGAGCAAGCCGCAGGTGGAAAAGAAACAGCAGCAGAGGGTGGGGAGGTCCAGCAACGAGCGCCACTCACTGTCCCAGGCTGGCAGAAATGCAGCACAAAGGAGATTTTAAAATTAGTAACTTTATAAAGTTTAAAGGGATAAAGGAATAACCTCTAGAGGCCAGAAGGGGACAGTGTGAGAAAAGAACAGGTGGATTTAAAAAGCAGCAAATAGAAAGTGTAACCATGAAGGTGATGGCACTTGATGGGCAGGTTGTCCGTTACCCAAACCCAGCTGGAAAGAGGCTGGTGGTGTTGGGGGTCTCGCGTGTGGCCCCCCGCAGCAGGCACTGTGTCCGGGTGGTGGAACAGGGAGGGTGAGCCTCCGGTGCACGATGACCCCGTTCCTCAGCTGCGCGGGGCATCCGGGGAGCACGATGTTCCCGTGGGGCCTGTCGGGCCCCAGCATCTGGGAGCCTTTTGGGCAGCTGCAGCGCCTGGGCCCCGAGTCCTCAGGACCTGCAGCTCCTGGGCTCTGTCCTGGAGCGTTTTCCAGCTACCGAGGTTGCCCTGTGCCCTGCAGCCTTACCTCAGGCACTGGCCAAAGGGAGGGGATCGGAAAGCTTCCTCGCCAGTCCGTCCACCGCGGGGTGCAGAGGGAACCCAGCTTGGGAGTCCATGTGTCTACTTAGGTTCTGCCTGGATCCCTAGGTCTCCCCAAAACAGACCCCCCGAGATGTAAGGCCTCCACCTGCCCAGGTGGGGGGGAGCAGGCCCAGCACAGCATGATCACCCTCCCCACCCCCGAAAAATGTTCCTGTTAGTAACCCCAGTTCACCTGACAAACCACCACTGCCGTACAGCCCGCAAGTCTGTTTTACTGTACACGTGTAAACACGTGGCTAGAATCGTGTTGCCCAGGGCTTGGATTTTTTAATGAAAGTTTAAGGGCTAGAGAATGAAAGCTTATGGACACATACCAAATATGACGTTTTCAGAATTTTAATTATGAGTGCCGAGGCCAGTGCCCGCATACAGTGGGCGCTTAGTACACGTTCGTTGAAATGGAGAGGAGCTGAAACGTCTGGCATGACTGCACCGAGGCAGGTGCTGTCTCAGCAGAGCGCGCGCCGCTTATTGTGAAGGAACGGGCAGTGCCTGGGGCGTCTCGCCGGCCCCTGGGGCAGCCGTGTGGGGTGCACATGGCCTGTGCTGGCCTCTTGTCGTGAGCGCGGGTGGGCAGCAGTGGCGGAGCAACCGCCCGGCCGCAGAGGGCAAGGGAGCCGGGCCGCAAGCTGCTGCCTTCCATGGCGGGCCAGGTGCTCTCACAGGTGAGAAGAGGACGTGGACAAATAAGGCTGCTGTGAGGGAGCAGGACTGAGGCCGCCTGGGGTGAGGGAGCCCCCGGAGGGAGGGCCGCTGAGTTCAGGGCTCGGCAGGGAGAGGACGTGCCAGATGTGCTGCTGGGTTAGTCCGTTCCTGCTGTGTAACAAACCATCCCCAGACCTCCCCGGGGCTTCTCCGGCCGCAAGCGCACGGCGGCCCTGGTCCGGCTGCTGCAGGCCCCTCTCGGGCTCTTGAGGCCCCAGCTCCTTGCAGGCCGCGGGCTCAGCCCTCCCTTCATCCCTGGCCCTCTGGGCCTCCTTGGAACAGCTCACAGGGGGACAGTTTCATCACGCGGGCGGAGTGAGAGCCATGGGAGAGGACGCCCCCCTTAGTGCCCCAGTCGCACGCGGGGCGTCCCTCTGCCCGAGGGACTGGGGGCCACCCTCGCGGCCGTGCACATCCTGGTGCTGCCTGAGCACCCAGTGGTGACGTCCCCAGAGAGGACATGGCAACCCCAGGCCGGACCACGCTCGGCTGGGTGGACACCTGGCTCAGCTGACGCCGACAGTGGCCCTGACCCTTTCCCTTCTTTCTCTTCTCCAGTGAACAAGAAAACAAGCACATTTGAGTGTGTGACTCGGGGGAAGGAGGGTACAAAACCCGCCCCAGAGAAGGGCCCGTCCACACAGATAGGGGAAGGGTCTTCTCGGGTACTGGCCCCACTGTGACCGGGCAGCCGGGCAGCTGGGAGCACAGAGCCGAGCTCAGCTCATCATGCACATCTGCATGTCTGTCTGTGTCTGCATGTCTGTCTGTGTCTGCATGTCTACATGTCTGTGTCTGCATGTCTGCCTGTGTGTCTGCATGCATGCATTTCCATGTCTGCATGAGTGCCCGTGCATGCCTGTGTGTGTCTGCATGAATGCATATAAGCCTACATGGTTGCCTGTGTCTGTGTAAGTCTGTTGGTGTTTTGGTCTCTGTGTGTGTCTGTGTGTCTGTCTATATCTGCAATTCTGTGTGTCTGCATGTGTGTTTGTGCATGTGTCCACATGTCTTTGTGTCTGCACGTCTGTGTGTCTGTGTGTGTGTCTGCATGTCTGTCTGCATGTCTGTGTGTCTGCCTGTCTGTGTGTCTGCATGTCTGTGTCTGCACGTCTGTGTGTTTGTGTGTGTGTCTGCCTGCGTGTGTGTCGGTGTGTGGGGGGTATGATGCCTGTGCCATCCTGTGTTGGTCTGAGCCAGGAGGACCCCATCTTCCTAGGTGCCCCTATGTCTGCAGCCGTCTGGGGGCAGCTGCCTGTGGGTTTCTGGGTGGCTCTTTTTAAGCAGGGTTTGTGACAGGGCCGACTTCTGGAGGTGGCAGGTGACCTTGTTTCCTCTGGGGTGGGGGCATCATCTCCTGCAGTCCCTGTGGGGCCGAGAGAGAGAGCTGCGTGTCATGCGGGTGTCAGGGAGGGGCCCCACCTCAGTACCTGGGATACTGAAAGCACAGGCTCTCTCCCTGGCTGCACATCTATGCGACCTTCCAGACTCCAAGTGCCCAGTCGCCATCATATGCCCCCAGCCTCAGCCACTAAACACGTCCCCTTCACCCCAAGCCGTGAGCAGGAGGCCATGGGTTTTCCCCACTGGCTTTCGAAGCTGGTGACCTGTGTTCCAACTTTCCAGGACAGGCCCAGTTGGCACCTGCTGTCCTGGCTGCACCAAGTGCCCTTTATTATTCAGGTGCCTTGGCCTGGGTGATAAAGTAGGAAACCCAAACCACCCTGATTTTCCTGGTCTGAGCCAGGAAAAAACAAGGTTCTCAGCATATGGAATTCCTGCCCAAAACTGTGGGCTCCAGGCCACGCCATGGAAAGACACCTTCAGTTCAATTCTGTACGACTTTGAAAGGAATTGCGGCTGAAAATAACTTACTTCAGTGATCAAAGCCTCTCATGTCAGAGATGGTACGTAACCCCCAGATCCCGGAACCCCACCTCTGCTCACAGATGCCCGTTCCTGCAGACAGCTGCTCTCCAGTCCCCCGGGGCCTCCCGAAGAGGAAAGGAAGGCTTTCAAAAGGACCAGTGGATTTTTCTAGTCCTGCATTGTTAACACCATCTGCAGAGAAGGGGGCAGGTGTCTGCAGACACTCCCCTCTCTCCGGGAGAATGCTTGGCTTGGCTTCCTAATGGAATCATGGCCCAATCGGGGAGGGCTGTGAACCCCACATCGGCCAATGGTGGGCCGTGAGTGTGGCAAGTCTTTCGTGTGCAAAGTGCAGACCTGTGCTTGCATCTCAACGTGCTCCAAGCTGGGATCTGGGCAGGCAGGTGTGTCCCACGTGCTCTCAGAAACCTCCTTAGGTTCACAGTGGACAGGCTCCTGGGAGAGTTCCCAGGTTGAAAAGTGGGACAGGATCCCTCCGAGTCACCCAGAGTGAGCCCGGCTGAGGATGCCAGCTGCAGAGGCCGGGGCAGTGGGCTCACCCCCAGTGTAAATCCACAGCCACCACATCCTGGCTCCCACGTCTCCCTCCAGGCCTGTCTCCTGGTGGGAAGCACTGGGGCCTCCTCCCCAGACACCTGTCCCTGCCAGAGTATCACCTAAAGCTTCCAGGTGCAAACAACAAATGCAGCAAAATGTTGACCATGAGCTCTGCTTTCTTGCAAAGTTATGTCCAAGTGAACCGTGATCAGACCCTCTTCTCCGTGATGTGCAGCTACAGAGCACACCTGTGGAGCCCACCTGCACACTTGCAGAACACCCAGGCATATCTGTGGAACACACTGCAGCTGCAGAGCACACATATGGAGCACACCTGCAGAGCCCACCTGCAGACCTGTGGAGCAACTTACATACCTGCACACCTGTGGGGCACACCAGCAGAGCACAGAAGCATATGCACAGCCTACCTGTGGAACATACCGGCGTTCACCCAGGCATACCTGTGGAGCACACTGCATCTGCAGAGCCCTCCTGGACACCTGCAGAGCCCAGCTGCAGGGCACACCTGTGGAGGCCACCTGCAGGGCACACCAGCAGAGCACACCTGTGGAGCCCATGGGCAGCGTGTTATAGGGTAGTCTCAGCCGCTCGTCACCATCCTGCCCCAGATCAGCAGGATCACCTGCCAGCCTCTGGTCTTGGAGGGTCGCGTGGGCTCCCCCAGACCCAGCTGTCCTGTGCGCTGGGGTCAGGTCAGGAAGCCTCTGGTCTTGGAGGGTCGCGTGTCGCCCTGCTCAGGCTCCCCAGACCCGGCTGTCCTGTGCGCTGAGGTCAGGTCGGGAAGCCTGGCTCACCTCCATGGTGCAGGCAGGGCCGCGGGATCCCCAGGGCCACGTGCTGTCTGCACCCTTCTGCATTCAAGAACGTCAAGTACCAAAGAGACACAGGCAACTTCCTAACGCAAACACACGAATGTTACGCAGCCGGCTCTTGGTGTTTCTGTACTGAATGTGAAATCTTCCAAGGTTGAAATATGCTTCCTCGCTAAAGGAAGGGCATTAGCTCTCCCATTAATTAATTGATTGATTAATTCTCTTTCTTCCAAAGATTTAGGCTGGTGGGAGCTGAGTCTCCACTGTCAGTCCTGCTCACAGCTGCTGCCCATGTGTCCAAAGCTCCCCGACAGACACAGCCCTGGGCCCAACTCACGCGGATCCAAGAAGACTCATCCCCTTTTCATTTGCTCAGAGAAGCTGAAGCTGCCACTCAGCTAGAAGTAGTGATTACACTTGGTCCCTTCAAATACATAAATGCCTTCCTCCTCCCAACACCCAGGCCTTCGATCTCGCTGTAGTACTAAGGGTGGCCCTGTCGGAGGGAACCTTCCATCCTTCCTGCTCCCAGGGCTCTACGGACACTGAAAATGAGAAATGATTTAATTTGCATTTCTCTTATGACGGTCACAATGTGTGGAGTTATTCGTTCAGTTATTCGTTCAACTGCTGCCCTTCCACCTTGAGGTAAAAAATGTCACTTAATTAGATCTGTTGTGCATTCATCATTCCCTTGTTCTTCATCAGTGCAAGAATTAAGTAAAAAATCCAGTGTGGAGCCTGAGGCGGGAACCCCTTCCTGCCCCCCGTGGGGCTGGGCCTTTAGCTGGAGTTGGCGCACTGGGGCCAACTACAGTCAACCCCTCGGACCACAGGGCACCTGCCGCCCTTTGCTTGGTGCTGTCGACCCAACCCATTTATCTCTGCAAACCTTGCTTTCTGATGTAACAGATGATTCCCTCCTGTCCCTGTCATGGGACAAGCCTTCTCTCCCTGCAGTCCTTGTTCCTTTTATTATAAAACAGAAATAGAGACTGTGGGCTGCTCGCTACACTACGTTGTTCATTGTGCAACTTTTCCTGGAACACTCGATAGACAGGAGTAGAACATACATGTGGTTTCGTTTCTCTTTGAAAGCTGCGATTTCACATTACTATGTGCAGTTCATTTCAACACTGCAATGTTCCCATTTAGCTGACCTTTTACTCTATAATGGTACCATCTATTCTCTTATATGTAAATCTCAGTCCCTTGCAGGATAAATGTTTACCTGGTAATACTTCCAGAACAACAACACCAGATTAAGTAATGAACCCTGCAGTTCCTTCTGCTCTTAGGATGTTCCCCTCGAGTATATACAGCCAAACACCCAAATTCCTCTGCTTGGTTATGAAGGAAGTACCTGCCCAGTGTCTGGTTGTCCTGGAGGCTGCGGGTGTCCAGCGGCTGGTGGGCCTACGGTCATTGAAGGAGCAGACTTTCCAGCCTGGTCACATTCAGCTCAGTCTCCAAAGCCCTGAATGAGAGGAGTGTTTCAGAACCATGCAATCTATGATGGCTTAATGACAACTTACAATAAGCTATACTAGGGAGCTATCACACAACACGTTTGCCTGAGAAGTGAGTGCCAAGAGACCACAGACCTGGTGAACGGGACAAGGCACAATCGTCCATAACTCCTTTAGGAATGCACATCTTTGTATAACATAGTCATTTCTAAAATTTGGGATTTTAGTACATTATTATGTCAGCATTTTAGTTGAATTTGGCAGTAATTGGTTAGAAACAAGAAGGTTTATCATTGGGTTGTTTGAGAAGGCATCATTAACCCTTCCAAACACTTCCAGTTTCCAATGAGGAGCTTAAACAGAATCTCCTTGCCATACGCTTTTAATCTATGCATTAAAACTAAATTTTCTGGGGAGGCCTTTTGGCCATGGTGGCATGATGAGATTGGTGAATCTGATCCTTTTAAACATGTGAACCTGGACACAACTAAGAAAAACAACCATTTCAGGGATTTGGGACTCAACTAAAAGCCAACAACAAACAAAAGTGTTTATGCACTAAAAGGCAAGGCAGCCTTGAAAACCAGCCAGCCTTGGGCTGGGCTGCTCTCCCCATCACCACCCCACAGAGCCGCTGCAGAGCGTGGAACCACCCATGCTGAAGGTGCTTGAGCACGACCTCTGCCCAAACCACTGGCTGACCACTAAGCTCTGCAGGCACAGAGGCAGCCTCTGGGCAGACTGAAAATTAAAAATAAGATTAAAAAAACTGAGCTGAGCTATGGCCACAGGCTGTGGGGAAGACAGAATCAGGCAGGTTACTAAATGACAACAGCAGCAATTCTCAGAAAAAGAAGTCAGATTCCAGAGTTGATTCAATACATTATCTAAAATTTCCAGTTTTCAGCTTACAATTATAAGAAGCAAAGAAAGAGTAAACTCCAACCTATACTCAGTTAAAAACAAATTAAGCCAATGGCAGATAATGGATTTAGCAGATGTTCTAGTTTGCTGATGCTGCTGGAATGCAAAACACCAGAGAAGGATTGGCTTTTATAAAAGGGGATTTATTTGGTTACACAGTTACAGTCTTAAGGCCATAAGGTGTCCAAGGTGACACATCAGCAGTCGGGTACCTTCACTGGAGGATGGCCAATGGTGTCCGGAAAACCTCTGTTAGCTGGGAAGGCACGTGGCTGGCGTCTGCTCCAAACTTCTGGTTTCAAAATGACTTTCTCCCAGGACGTTCCTCTCTAGGCTACAGTTCCTCAAAAATGTCACTCTCAGTTGCACTTGGGGTGTTTGTCCTCTCTCACCTTCTCTGGAGCAAGAGTTTGCTTTCAATGGCCGTCTTCAAACTGTCTCTCCTCTGCAGCTCCTGTGCTTTCTTCAAAGTGTCCCTCTTGGCTGTAGCTCCTCTTCAAAATGTCACTCTCAGCTGCACTGAGTTCCTTCTGTTTGTCAGCTCATTTATATGGCTCCAGTGATTTAATTCAGAGCCACCCTGAATGGGTGGGGCAACACCTCCATGGAAATTATCCAGTCAGAGTCATCACCCACAGTTGGGTGGGGCGCATTTCCATGGAAACACTCAAAGAATTACTATCTAAATAATACTGATAGGTCTGCCCAAACAAGAGTATATCAAAGATAATGGCATTTGGGGGGACATAACACATCCAGACTGGCACAGCAGATAATGACTTAAAGCAGCCACCATAAATATGTTCAAAGAATAAAAGGAAACCACAGTCAAAGAGTTAAAGGAAAGTCTGATAACAGCAGCTGAACAGGTGGGTAATTTCAGAGCAGAAGAGCAACTATAATAAAGAACCAAATGTAACTGCTAGAGTTGAAAAGTACAATAAGCTAATGAATAATTCACTAGATGGATTCAACAGATTCAATGGATTTACATTAATATTATATAATGTTAATATATATTAATATTAATATATCAATATATTAATATATTAATATATATTAATTAATATAATTTATGTAATCTGAAGAACAGAGAGGAAAAAAGAATGATGAAAAGTGAATAGCACATCAGAGACCTGTGAGTCAGTGTCAGATGTCCCAACATTTGTGCAGTGGAGCCCCAAAAGTAGAGAAAGGGGCAGAAAAAATATCTGAGGGAATAATGGCACAAAATTGCCCATGTGATGGTAAGCATTAGCTTGCAGACCAAGGAAACTCAACGAGCCCTAAGCAGGTTGAAGACAGAGATTCACACCTAAGGAAACCGTGGTGAGAATACTGAAAGCCACAGAAAATGAGCAGCAGGAGGCCCCCCGCTCACCAGCCACTGAGGAGGGGCAACGTGCTGAAAGCTGACGGCCTCAGAAGGCAGTGCTGGGGCGTGTTCCAGGGGCTGTTAGAAAACCACAGCTGTCAACCAAGACTTTTAGATCCAGAAAACCTATGACCTATAACCAACCATCACACTGGTTAAAAGTTGTTGTTTTTTTTATAGATGAAATAAAGACATTCCCAGATAGACAAAAGAATTAGCTGCAAAACTTGCCCTGTGAGACTAACTCTTGTTTGGCCAACAGAAATGGCACCAAATGGTAACAAGAGAACTGGGGTGTGTGGTGTTTTGCCTGAGAAACATATGTCCTTAAAGTTAACCC
>PVKY010008892.1:0-13729 GCA_004027775.1 Bradypus variegatus
AGGATACCTGTAGAATATAGTTGGCATAGCATTCCACTGTATGGCTCCACTATCATTTTCGTGTCGTATTCCCTGTTAATGGGCACCTTGGTTGTCCAGCCAGCCCTTGTGATCTCCCCTCTTTCTGCTTTCTCCTCTGTCCTCCAACCCCACCCCCAGGCACATGGCCACCCACTCGGCCCAGAAACCCCACCAGTGCATGTACTGTGATAAGATGTTTCATCGCAAGGACCATCTGCGGAACCACTTGCAGACCCACGACCCCAACAAAGAGGCCCTCCACTGTTCTGAGTGCGGTAAGAATTACAATACAAAGCTGGGCTACCGGCGCCACCTGGCCATGCACGCTGCCAGCAGCGGCGACCTCAGTTGCAAGGTGTGCCTCCAGACCTTTGAGAGTACCCAGGCCCTGCTAGAGCACCTAAAGGCCCACTCACGCCGGGTAGCAGGTGGTGCCAAGGAGAAGAAGCACCCTTGTGATCACTGCGATCGGCGGTTCTATACTCGTAAGGATGTGCGGCGGCACCTGGTGGTGCACACAGGCCGGAAGGACTTCCTGTGTCAGTACTGTGCTCAGAGGTTTGGCCGCAAGGACCATCTGACACGGCATGTCAAGAAGAGCCACTCGCAGGAGCTGCTCAAGATTAAGACAGAGCCAGTGGACATGTTAGGCCTGCTCAGCTGCAGCTCCACAGTCAATGTAAAGGAAGAGCTGAGCCCTGTGCTGTGCATGGCCTCTCGGGATGTGATGGGGGCCAAGGCCTTTCCTGGCATGTTGCCCATGGGCATGTATGGTGCCCACATCCCTACCATGCCCAGTGCGGGCATGCCACACTCCCTGGTGCACAACACATTGCCCATGAGTATGAGCTACCCTCTGGAATCCTCGCCTATCTCTTCCCCTGCTCAGCTCCCTCCAAAATACCAGATTGGATCTACCTCATACTTGCCCGACAAATTGCCCAAAGTGGAGGTGGATAGTTTTCTGGCGGAGCTTCCAGGAAGTCTGTCTCTCTCATCAGCCGAACCCCAGCCCGCCTCACCTCAGCCGGCGGCAGCTGCAGCTCTCCTAGATGAAGCACTGCTCACTAAGAGCCCCGCCAACCTCTCTGAGGCCCTCTGCGCTGCTAATGTGGACTTCTCTCACTTGCTGGGCTTTCTTCCACTCAACCTGCCCCCGTGTAACCCACCTGGGGCTACAGGAGGTCTGGTCATGGGCTACTCCCAAGCTGAGGCACAGCCCCTGCTCACTACCTTGCAAGCTCAGCCTCAAGATTCCCCAGGGGCTGGGGGTCCACTGAATTTCGGGCCTCTGCACTCCTTGCCTCCTGTCTTCACCTCTGGCCTGAGCACCACCACCCTGCCTCGTTTCCACCAGGCATTCCAGTAGCCCCCAAAGAGACCACCCCCCACCCCAGCTCGCTCCTCGGCTCTGTAAGGTAGCCTCTATACCCGCCCCATCTGCATCCCTATGAAGGCAGCTGAGCTTTTAGAGCTGGGTTCATAGAGAAAAACTTCCAGTGACTGTATGGAGCACTTGGTTGGGGGGTTCAGGCTCCAGGATCAATTCCAGGAAGAGCCTTGAGTCCCAACCCCATGAAAAGATTGCATACCATAGGACTTCAGGTATTTTTACTTTTTTTTTTTTTTATCTGAATCGGGAGCCACACTTGGCCTTCTCCCTCTCCAAAGCATCAGAACCTCCTCCTCTTTGGGGAAGATTGAGGCCTCTTGGAGATGCAGAAATGGTGAGGGTTTCACCTTGGATGACCTTGAGAGAAATAGCCCAAAAAACCCCGCCTTCTGGTGCTGCCTGCAGATCTGACAAAAGCCAGTTGGTGAGGCCCTGCTGCAAAGGGTCACTTGGCTCCATCCAGTGGGCAGGAGAGAGGGCCTGTCTTTTTCCTTACCACCCCATCCCTCCTGTACCAACATCTCCATTTTCAGTCAGTGTTGTCCACCAGCGGTACCGTTTACACAGTCATCTCAGACACACCATTTCACCTCCCTTGCTGAGCTGTTAGCCTTAGAATGATTGCAGTGAACGTTGTTTACACACCGTGAATCCATTCCCACCAGTCCATTCCAGTTGGCACCAGCCTGAACCATTTGGTACCTGGTTTTAACTGGAGCCCTGTTTACAAGGCGAAGTCGGGTCTCGCTGACTTCTCTTCACTTGAGGTCACATTTTTCCCCTGTGGGGAAATAAACTGACTTTGGATTGCTTCATTCTCTGCCATCTTCCATGACTGCATCTGTTCTTGCCTTCCTTGGCAGTGTCCACAGGAGACAGGAAAGAAGATCGGAGCAGTTTTCTCACAGGTCTCCAATTCTATTTTTCTCCAAGTACAGGATGACCCCCTCATCCTTTTTTGGACTGGAAAGGAGAAGAAGTGAAAGGCATGCCCCCTTCCATCACCTCCCTATTCCCTGACCCCCACTCTGAACATACATCATGAGATATTATTATTAGACTCTGGGTTCTAGGCTGGTGTGAATAGCAAAGAAGAGGGTGCAAACCCCTCATTTGTTTCTCTCCTATCTGTCCCTTTTCCAGGAAGCTGGAATTGCTGGAAGAAGAGTTTTCAGAAAGTTAGGACTGGGCAGCTAGTTGAGTTCTAACCTTGGAGTGCATTGTTGCCTCCAGTGCTAAACTTTTTCTTATCCATGATGTCTCTTCTGTCTCCTCCATTTTGCTGTCCCCATGGACTCAGGGCCACTGCATAGGCTCTTCTCTGCTCTCCGTCAAAGAACTTCCACCTTCCTCTTGTGGCCCACCTTGGTTTTGCCCCCAGTATTCAGCAAGGTTTCTCGTACCAAATGATTAGTTCTCTTCTGACATGTGAGGCTCTCCTGCCATGAACAGCAGACCCTTCGCCCAGAACCCAGCCCAGTCCCATCACTGCTTCATCTTGGTACTGCATGGGCTTTGCTCTTCCCATTTGAGGGAGGGAGCTCAGGGACCACCTCTTGAGACACCTCCTCTAATTCAGAAACACACTTCTACCTCTTTACTGTTAACTCCTACAAATGGAGCCAGCAATTTCCAAGCACTTTTCTCAGCAGGTGCCTCATGCTGGCTTCTCCATTCAAGTTTCACAACAAACTACCAAGGAATTGCCTTGTCACTCAAGCCTCAACTTCCTCCCAGTTTCCTCCCCCCTCTGTCTGCAAATCACTTTGGTTTATTGTCAGGAATCGAGCAGGTCCAAGACTCAGGCTTCTTCTCCAGCCCAGGCCAGTACTCCTTGTTGGAGGTGGAAGCCTTAAAATTTAGCTCCCCTGGCCCTGTTTGGAAGCAATGGCGTGATTATAAGCATGTTTTGATTTAGGCAAGGTAGCTTGGTATACCTTTTAAAAAAAAAAAAGATATAAAAATGTCTGGCGAGTTGAGATTCAGACTAGGCTATTTGCTTCTAAAAATTAGTTTCAGTGAGTCCCAGGGACTAATTAAGGTTTGTTTTTTAAAAAGCGTCCACCTTGGTACGCAGCCACCTCCTGCATGCTGTGCATGTTATTGGGACTCATGTTATAGGAAATGGTATGTGAGAATCCAAGAGGGACTCCCTACTGCCATTTTCCTTATTATATCTGGTCTTCATCACTAGACCCAACAACCCTCTCCCACTCCCTGCCTCCCGCCCTGCACCCTTGGTTCATGGAGGTAAATGGGCCTCTGGCCACAGACTGTCAAGTCTCAGGCTGCTGTTAGGAGGAGTCCTCTCCTCTCTGCTTGCTCTTTACCAATCCTTCCTTGAATTCTCTACTCCCATCAGTGATGCTGATAAACTCATAGGACAGATAAAGAAACTATTTAAAACCTTGTAACTGGGGCATTGTCCCTCTTCCCCCAGCTTTCTTTTCTCCTTGCCCTCCATCCTCAAAACTGCCCCTTTGTATCCTGTCTCTTCCTTTTCCCTCAATATCTTCACTACCCACTAGGAATTTGCCTATCACTGTGAACTTTACTGGTGCAAAGGAACATCTGGCTTCACCTTTTTTTTTTGAACCATGGCCACCCACCCAGCCATTTCATAAACCTCCCTTCCCCAAATTAAAAAAAAAAAAAAGAAAAAAAGCCTTATTGGCCTGGTTGTTAAAAGGATAAGAATAGCTTTATCCTACTCTTAGTACCCAAACCCACTTTAATACCCTTTCTGAGGCCATGAGAGCCTGAAGGCAGCTGTCTAGGATGGGAGCCATGGCACATGGTGAAGACCAAACAGGAACCAGAAAAAAGGGGTGATAACCTCTTTCCCTGCCACCTCCCCCCAGCCTCTGTCAGCCATGAGCTGCCTAAAGGGGCAGGTGTGCCTCCCACCCTGTGCAATAACTGTTCAGGGGTAGGTGCAGTCCTCAGGGGCCAGGCTGAAAGAATCCCTGCACCATCTTGAGGAGTTGAGAGGCAGGGAAAGGAACACCAATGAGTTTTTTTCCTCCTCAACCTTTTACAAATGGCATTTTGTTAATGGAAATTTGGGGAGCATTTGTGATTACTTTTTTGCTGATAGATATTGTCCTAAATTGAAGTTCTCCTGCTGCCTTGAACTTTCTCTAGTAGCCCTTTAAATCTGTCTCCTCCCTTTTTGGTAGATGTTTTCTTCACCCCTTCACCACCTCCCGTCTTATCTAGGAGCTGTTTTTAAGCATGATTTTTTTTAACAGTTTATATTGTACAGGATCAATATTTTGCTTTTTAACAAGGATATTTATGTAATAAACTTTGCCTTAGGCAGGTGTTGGCCAGAAAAGTCCAGATTCCTCTGGGACCTCACTCTGGCCTCTCCTGGAGCTCTGAACCTGCTGTGGAAGGAATTGGCTGTGACCTTCACCACTGGAGAGTAGGGTCTGTGGCAAGGAAAAGGGGTGCTCTGGTCCTGAAAGGACAAGGATCCATTCACCCTGGTCATCTAGTGCCTCCATGGAGGGTTTGGGAGAAGTATTCCAGTCCTGTTTCTTCAGGTGTCAGCTGACTTCCTTAGCTGATTCTCCCCATACACATCCCTCCACCTCCAGGTATCTGGCACTAGAACTCCTGAAACACCCCTCCCCCTAATGCCCCTCCCTCCCTTCCAGTGGTCAAGGCTTTGCAGCCACTCTTTCAAAACGCCAGATTATTTAAAGAGAGTAAAATACAAGACAAAAACCTAGCACTTTGTAAACAGTGAATAACCTCTTGGAGTATTTTTGGCTTTATATAAAACAAGGGTTTTAATTGTAAAATATAAGTGCCATTAGAAAATGCACAAGGCGTATCTTTGTTAAAGTAGATTTTTCAATGTTTTACAGAATTACATTTTCAAAAAAAGTTTTTATAATGAAGTTGTTTATTAAAAACTTCTGAATGATGTGTTTGGAAGTTGTGAACCTGTCTGATTGGGGAAGGGAAGTACTGGACTATCCACACATCTTGAGCATCCAAGGGCTTGGTGAGTAGTGTAGGGCAGACAGTGACACCCCTCTCATTAGCACCTTCTATAAACTATGTACTTTGAAGTGAAGGATCTTAAATGGAAGTCTTTGCGGCAGGTGGCATTCTATGACTTAATAGTCATTTAGATGCAAGGGTCAGAAAACCCAAATCAAATGGGCTTAAACAGTGAAATTCTGTGTAACGGAAAATGCCAGATGTAGAGCAGTCGTGGTTAGAATTGTTCCAGCAGCTCCAACGTACTGGGCCTCAGCATCCCTGTTTTTTTTTTCCCTGCTGTATCTTGTGCAGTTGTGGCTTCTCCCTTTGTGAAGGAGTAGAATACTGTCATGATTCCAGACTTCGCTCTCACAATGTTGACCAGGAGGAGAAAGGGACCCTTTCCAGGCTCTCTCAGAAAAGAAGAGTCCTCTTGTTCACAGAGGGTCCACTAAACATGTCTCATGGGCCCTGATGGAGTCCTCTGCCATCCCAGAACCAGTCATGATAGCATGTGACGACAAGGCTGAGACAAAGGGAGGGAGGAGTGCTTTCTTAAAGCAAATTCAGGGTACTATTAGGATGAGGAATGGATACTGGTCCAAAAAAAGACAAATGTCTACCATAGTCACCTGCTGCCCAAGTTGCACAGCTGGTAAGTGACAGAGCTAGGATCTGACCTTGCCCATACTTGTGCCCAACCGTTGGGTTCAAACAGAATGTGGAGAGGCTGACATGGCTTCACCTGATGGCTTTGCTTGGCCAGACCCTAACATAGGTAGTCATCACCATCCCTGGAAGCCTTGTTCCTTGTGCTGAGATCCTCCTATCCAAGGCTCAGACCGAATGGCTTTTCTGTGGTCTGGAGCAAATGTCTGTAGTGAAGCAGTGCAAGTCACTCCCAGAATCCAGCCCAGGAACCCATGGGGCATTAACAACGGTTGATGTGCAGGCATCCTGTGAATACAGGCAGTGGACTGGCCCTTCATCTCTTTGACCTTCTGTTTACTTGACATGTGCTGTCCACCCCAGTAGGTCAGACCCCAGACTAGAATCTGTAGCAAGGGAATCCACTGGGCTCTCTCGGGGTTTATGCTGGGTGGGAGGAGGCTGAAGGCTTTCTGGAGGCTGTGGCAAGGACTTTCAGGCAGAGATGGGGGCAGCAGGAGTATTGACTCCCCCAGGTCACAAGTTTGAGAGCTGAGAACACAGGATCGCAGCTGCTTTTGCAGGGACAGGACTGCAGGTGTGGATCTATCCAGGCTCTCAGCTTACCCAAGCACAGACCCTGCACTCCTGGCCAGAGTTCACGGTTATGAAATGGTTGGCACAGAGCAGGGGATATAGCCCCGGGGCCGCCTCATTTCAGTCACCAGCCTGGGAACATCCAACTCGTGTGGGAAACCAGGATGATGCTCACTTGTTCTCTGGTTTACAGCGTTTAAGATCCTTGCACCAGATTCTAACACTCCCACCTTTTTCCTTCCCGCCTTCTTTCTCCACATATATTTTTTTTACCTCCCTTTTGCCCAACAGTTACCATCTACTGCAGCAACCAGGTTAAATCTGGTCAAACTTTGCAAGGGATACCTCTTGAGCCCTCTGCGTGTGCCTGAGTAACTTAAGGCAAGACTGCCAGTGTCATACAGCTGCTCCCAAGCCATAGTGGAGTGTGGGAGCCTGACCACTCCCATCTGTCCACCAGCGCCCCGGGCGTATTGACTGTGACTGGAAGGTTCTATGTGTAGCATGACTGGGGGTTGGGCCCATCTCCTGGTGCCTGCTCCGAACTGCCCCTTGCTGGGTTCACTCCTCCACTTTCCCCCTTTACCCTACTAATCCGAGGCTAGTTCGCTCTGGAGCCTACACTTGAGTCCCCACCAGGCAGCCTCTGCCCCTCCGCCGAGCCTCTGGCAGCCGGAGTGACCCTAGCGCATCATATCCGGAAAGGCGGAGGGCCGAGGGGCGGGGCGCGCCCGGGAGGAGGAGACCGCGCACCCTCCGCACCCCTCTTCGTCCGCGGTCGCACTGCCTTCGTCAGCCGCGGCCGGGAGGCGCCCAGCTGCCCCCTTTCAAGGAAAGCGCCGTCTTACCCGCGTCCCCCCGAACCTCTCCAGGCCAGAGGTTCCCGCAAGTGAGGGCGGACTCGGATGCTGGGAGCTTGGAAACCGCCGCGCGCCCCCGTAGCCCAGGCTCAAGAAGCTGGGGGGCGCTGTACTCTGAGCCGGCCCGGGAGCCGCCCCGCCTGCCCCGGGCTCCTCGGAAGCGATCTCCGCGACTATTGTCGGGAGTCCGGGAAACGATCCTGCCAAGGAAATGGGCCCAGAAACGTGTGGCGCAGAAGGGTGGGGGGCTCGGGAGAGAGCCGGCGGGAAGGCCGAGGAAGTGAGAGTGAGGAGGACGCCATCTTCATGGAGGAGGTGGAAGAGCTGCAGGTGGGGGGATAGAGAAAATGGAGGTTAGGGAGGATAAGGATATATTGGAGAAGATGAGAGAAGCTGATGGTGGAGGAGGAGCAGGAGAGCCCAGGGCCTCTGAACCTTGATGGCCCAGTCGTGAACCCACTGGAGGTCATCCAGTGGGAGCTGGAGGCCGTGAGTGCCCAGGCCGACAGGGCCTATCTCCGGCTTGAGCACAGGTTTGGGCATATGCACCGGTTGCACCCGGCCCTTAGGAGCTTCATCGCCCAGAATATTCTGGGTTTCTGGGTCACTGCCTTTCTGAACCACCTGCAGCTATCCGCCATGATCAGCCCCCAGTATGAAGACATGCTCTGCTACCTGATTAATTTGGAGGTAAGGGAGGTAAGGCAAGCCAGGACAGGCTGCAAGTTTAAATTCCACTTTTGGAACAACCCCTACTTCTGGAACAAGGTGATTGTCAAGGAGTATGAATGCAGAACCTCAGGCCAGGTGGTGTCTGTTGCCACTTGCATCCAATGGCACCGGGGCTAGGAACCCCTGGCCCTGGTACAGAAGAAATCAGGACACTGTCCTTAGCTTCTTCAGCTGGTTCTTACAGCAGAGCCTCCTCCCAGAGGCCGACAGGGTTGCCCAGATACTTAAAAAGGACTTGTGGCCCAACCCCTTGCAGTGCTACCTGCTGGGAGATAGGCCCTGCAGACGCAGGTGAGGCCTGGCAAAGTGGCCCTTAGAGGCCCCTCCTAGGCCTTACAGGTTCCAATCTGGCTAAGTCCTGCCCTGGTTCATGGTCCCTACATAGGACTCCCTTCTGCCCTCTCTAGACCTACATTTAGGCCAACAACAGACACTCTGCCAACTGCTTTATCTTCTGTACACCACAGCTCCTCCTGATGTTCAGTTGACTCAGCTCCAAGATTGTGGCCTTCAGGCCTGATCTCTTCTGTTCATGCTGCTCTGGGTCATGTGCTTCTGTCCTCTTCAGGGCCTGAACCTATCTGGGCTATGGCCTTCCCATTCACTGTTGGCATGAGCACCTCTAAGTCATTGCTTGGAGGAACAGTGCATCTTTGAGGCCTACTTTTCACGGCACAACATGCTAGGCTTCACGTGCATGCTGGCTGTGCTCACAGTAGCCCCACACACTGGCAAGCTGTCTCTCATCACCCAAGATGAAGCAGGTGTTTGGTGCTGACTATCAACCAGACTTGGACATTCATGGCCTCAGAAACACAGACCAGACTACCACCAACTGGACTGCTGGGCCTCTGGCAGACTGGGTATGGATGAAGTCAAGGGCATGAAACAGTGGGCAACACTCCTTGCAACCATATTGCTCTTCCTACTCCAACTATGACCACTCTTGGCTTGTGAAGATCTGTCCATGCTCCACCAATGCCTGGCCATTGCTTTTCCAGTGAGTTTTGCCCAGGCTACCACCAACTCTGTTGCCTTCTCTGGTCTACAAGGACCTTGAGAACTGCCTATGGACCCAGCCTCTGTCAATGCACAAGAGAAACCCAGTCTACCAGGAACTCTGCTGGCCTGGAATATCTGGGTGTGTGCTCAAGGCAGAGGCAATGATGCAGTCCCTTCCAGGAGCCCCCCTTCCTGAGCCCCAGTCCCTGGACCCACACAGAATCCAGGCTCTTCACCATCTCCCTCCGACTCCAGTGTTTTCAGGCTGCCAGGCTAGTGTTACTGGGGAGGAGGTGTTTCTTGTCATGGGGCCTGTCTACACCTGCTCACATCTCACACCTCTTTATTTTATTGTCTGTTACAGCTCAGAAACAGAAAATCAACAACTGAAGAAGCTAAGGAGATAGTCTTTCTTGTTGACTTTGCCTGTCTTGTTTCCAGAGAGGTTGTCCTGTAAAATAGACCCACAGTGTTGTCTGCCCCCTCTGCTCCCATGCCCTCCCCCCCTTTTTTTTAGCAAGGGCTAGAAACTTCCAAATGGGAACATGCAGGGCTGGTGAACAGAAACCAGGAGGTCTGGGTCTCTAGGGAGGGACACCTAGTTTTGTTCTCTGCTGTATTCTTTTAGACTAACCTATGTCTCAGCTCCACCTTCTTTTCTCTCCACAAGGTTCAAACTCCCCATGAGCTTCTGGAAGTAGAGGAGCTGAGCTACCCCGCTGCCTCCTCCAGGAATGTGAGGCTGGTTGTTTCCCTCCATCTCATTTCTTGGAGGGCTGGTGATGACATCCAGGCCCCTTCTCATGTAAGGGTGTGCAACAAAAGCCAGAGCAAGCTGGAAAAGCAGGGATGGCTGAGAGCCTGCAGATTGAGGGAGAAGAGCCCCTAATTTACCATTTTAGACTTGCCAACACATTTTGTGAATTAGAAAAACCAACAACAGAATACTGCAACTTTAGACCTTCTCCCCCGCCTTTTTCTCCCTCGCCTTCCACCTCCAGTCCACGTAAGACCTTGACCTTTTATACATAGAAAATTAATGCTATGTGCTTTTCATTTTGCTGCTTTTAAGAAAGATCCTATGCATCCCCTTCTCCATGCCCAGTCACTGGGGAAAATGAGCTGTACAGGCCTGCTTGTTGCTTTTAGTTGAGAACATTTACAAGAAAATCAACATTTTTTGTGTGTTTTTCTATATCACTGAACAATTATGTGATTGTTCACAGTTGTTATCAGGTTGTTATGGCCTGTTAATATAACTCTGTACTTAAAGCCTGGTTTGAATAAGGTGGTTTTGTAGGACTTAAAGCTGGAAATTCTTACCATGTTCTGTAAGAATAACCTTCAAGAAGAAATCTGTAATTCTGGATGGTCTCAGTGAGTCTGTATCTTGGTGGCCACATTGCAGCTGACATCTCTATAATTGACATCTCTGCTCCTAAACAGAAATATTTGTGAGGTGGCTTTGTCCAACCAGAAGAGAATTTGTGGCACTTTTGTCTTCTATATGCATGAGGAAAAAATAAAAACCTTTGAATCTACAATATAAATAACTTAAAACATGTTACTCTTGGTTCAAAACTCTCCACTGGCAAAAAAATCCTAATTCCTTATCATGGCTGACAAAGCCCTGCATTTTCTGGTCCCTGCCGACCTCTGCCACTGGTGTCCTCCTTGCTCCTTGGCTCCCTCCATACTGGCCTCCCAGCTGCTCCTTAACACACCAAGCACACTCCAGTCACAGGGTTTTTGCACGTGCTTTTCGTTCTGCTTGCCTTTTTCTTCCTCCAGACATCCTCATCTCTGGCTTCCTCAATTCATTCACTTCTCAGTTCTGAGGCCTCCCTGCCCAGCCTGCCTGAAATAATCCTCTACCCACTTTGCAAGTCTTCTATTCCCTTCATGATTTTCTCCATATCATTTGTCACTCTCTGAAATGATCCTGTTTTCTTTTCTTCTCCCTTCTCCCTCTAACGTGGATCAGAACAGGGACCTGTCTCCTGCTTTGTCCAGTATCCAAAAATTATTTGTTGCATGAATGAATGACTTTATAACCAAACCTGTCCTGACAAAACAGAAGAACAATGTATGGTTCCTGCCCAAAGGACTGCAGTTGGGTGGAGGGTAGGGGAGACGAAGTATAGCCATATAATTTATCACCAGGCAGGAGTACATCTGGGAATGAAAGGGGCATTACTAGTAATGCCAGGAAAAGGCCTAAACCAGAACTCAATCTGATCCAGGCTGGTGTACAGCTGACCCCAATTGTATATGATGGAGGATCAGAGGGTCGAGATTTCTCAGAGAGGACACTGGAGCTGGACTTTGAGGAATGTGTGGTGATTTAGAAAGTGAGACTGGAGAAGAGAATTCCCAGCAGAGCAAACATCATGAGCAAAGACACTGGGGTGTGAAAATGCATGTGTTCAGGGCATAGTATGTGTCGTGGGTGTGGCTGCTAGCAGGAGGCAAGGCTGGATGGGTAGGCTGAGGTCACTTTCTGAAAATGGGAACTTCACATGCCACGGCATTAACCTATGGACAGTGAGTGGTAAGAGGTATCAAGTGTGGTTCAGAGGGGAGAGCTCACAGGGCAGCTGAAGGAAAGGGAAGTATTTTGCAACACCAGCTCTCTGATGTCTTCAGTTTGTACCTTATCCATCCCTCTAGGCTGCAACTCCTCCAGGAAGCCCTCTACGATTGCCCCAGCCTGCAATATCCTCTGCTACTTCCCAAGTACAGCCTAGAACCAGAATTTGGGACACTAGTGTCTGGCTGGGCTGCACCCTGTGGCTTTCTTTTTTTGTGCCAAGCACCTGTCCCGGACATTCCAGGGGAATCAGGTGAAACTTGAAGCATCCAGTTGATCCTGGAAGTGGGTTCTCCACCCCAATCCTAGTTGTAGGCAGGTGCAGCCCACATTGAGTTCTGCCGCCTCCTGCACTTCCTTAGGCTGTGGACAGTGGTGCTTACCAAAACAGATACTCGCCTACTTTACCTGCTGCATTGTTCCTTCCCACCACGCCTGGCCTCAGCAAGGGGTCTTGGCAACCACATGTCACAGCTGCCCTCCAGGGCATGAGTCTCATCCTCAGAGCCCAGTCCTGCTTGCTCACTTGTCCATGCCGATTTATTCATTTGTTTATTCACACATATTAGCACGCCCTCCATAATGGGCACCGGGGGCATGAGATAACTCTGTTCTGGTCTCAGCCATCAGTTATTTGAAGTCCAGTGGTGAGGCTGAGCCCATCTCCCTTCTAGACACACACACACGCATGCTCATACATATACACACAAATACTCACATGAACTCATGCACAAAAATTCACACATATACACTCAAAAACATACACAAACATGCACACACACACACACACAGTGATAACCAGTAACGTTTATTGAACAGCTGCTATGTGCTGGGTGCCAACATGGATCAGCAGCAGCCAGAGTGACCCTCTAAACCTAAGTCAGACTACATCCTGTCTCTGCCCTGAGCCCTCCAATGGCTCCATCTCACAAGAGAAAAAGCCAGAGTGTGCCCTGCAAGCTCTTCATGATGTGACATCTTGTCCCGTCTCTGACATCTCCTACCCTCTCCCTCTCCGTGTCTTTCCAGCTATGCCAGCCTCCTGCTAGTCCTTAAACTTAGCTCAGGACCTTCTAGCCTGAAACCTTCTCCAGATATTTGCATAGCTGGCTCCCCATTTCAAGGAAGCCTTCCCTGACCACTCTTTCTAAAAAAAACTCTGTCACTCCAATTTGGATTTTTTGGTAGCACTTGCAACCACCTAACATTACAGTATATATTCATCTATTTATCTGCCTTTTTCTTTACATTCTTGGGGGCTTTGTTTTGTTCTCTGCTATATACCTTTCACCTAGAATAGTGCCCAGTGCGATAGGGGACTCAGCAACTCTTTGTGGACCTAAAGAACGCGTCACATCCTCAAGGATCAGGAGAGTCTTCCAGGAGGCAAAGGAGAAAAGAGGCAGCCCCAGAAGAGGCACAGAAGCTTGTACAAAGGCACAGAAGCCTGATGGAAGCCCTTCCAGGGCTTCAATATCTCTAGGGACAGCACCTCCCTATCTCCTAAGGCAGCCCTTTCTCAGGGCCGATTTTCCAATCCTCACCACAGAGAGATGGCCGCCTGGTGTCTTCATGCTCCAAGGGTGGAAGGAGATCAGGGCAAGGAGGGTGCTTCCTGCTTCGGTGTGAAGAGTAAACACGAGGCTCTGAACTCTGGGTTCTGCTCACCTCTGCTCTCAGGCATCTGCCCTGTCTTGTTGGACTGGGAAGGAACTTTGGGCAAGTTCTTTTCAACCTGAGAAAAATCTGTCCAGAAACTATGGCCATTACTTGTAATCGGCAACCACTTTGATTACAGCATGGGGGACTTTGATATTTTCCTCCAAGGTTCACAGTTCCAGCACAAAAATTCAAGGAAGTCCCTGGCATCTGCTTGTCCTGGCTCAGCAT
>PVKY010008893.1:0-13738 GCA_004027775.1 Bradypus variegatus
GGGGAGGTTTCTAACGGCTGATTTACGGGAAGGCGGAACTGAAGCCAGGGAGATAAAGACCTAACTTAGCAGGGCAGTTGAACCTTAACTTTGCTGTGGGGGAGGGGGAGGCCCCTGGTGGATTTTGGTCTGGCTCCTGGCAAAGATTAGCCTTTGTACGAGGGGTCAGGTAAGGTCAGATCTAAATCCTCAACTCAAGTTTGCCAAATCAGCTGGTCCCACCCTGGACAGCTCTCTTTCAGGCCTCTGGATCCAAGTTCAACATAGGAGTGGGGGAGGAGAAAATGCCCCAGAAACCTTGGCCTTCCCTGACTGCAGCTAGGCAACTTGCAGGACTAGGCAATGAATGGGGTCCAAGTAAATTCAGAGGAGTTTCTGGCAATCCTGGGAATATTAGTGGAAACATGGATCTACGACTGAGCCCTTGAGAACAAACTCATATAAGCCAGCCCCAGCAGGGAGCCAGGAGTGTCAGAAATGGAAGGGGAGAAGGCATGCTTCTAGGTGCAGATGTTAATTTGGGCAGTACCAGAAAAACAACAAAAGACAACTAGCGTCTGATGGGTCAGGGTGGCAGACTTTATTATTGTTATTTTTTGTCTTTCTGTAATCTTCTGAGTTCTGAGAAATGGTAATACTGAACTCTGCAAGCCAAGCCATGCCACTTGTTCCAGGCTTCTTCTGGGAGTTTTCAGTGCCCTGGAGAGTATCACGTGGCCTGTCTTGTTGGAATAAAGGATACATATTCCTTAGGGCACCACTTCTGGGAACAGAGTGGCAGAAGCCTCTGTTTCAGCAGAAACTCATCCTGCCCTACTAGGCTGGTCATCCCTTCTCCCAGAAATATCTAAAATTCACATTTGTTGGAACTTGTTTGTCCATTGCTTTGTGCCTGTTTGGAGCATTTGGTCAGGTCTGAATTGTTAATAGTAAGACACAGCCATATACATGCATGTCAGTTCTTCCAGAGAAGGGCACAGCCCTCTTTATTTTGCAATAAATATTGCTGACAGACCACAGGAAGGTATTCCTTCCAGAATTCATGAACTCCAGACCCTTATATCCAACCGCCTACTCAATTTCTCCACTTGGATATCTAATGATATCTCCAAGTTGGCATGCCCCAAATTGAACTCTAAATCTTCCCCCTCAGATTTGTTCTACCTGCAGTCTTCCCCATCTTGGCTAATGCTAGAACCATCCTTCCAGTTGCTCAGGTCAAAAACCTTGAGTCATAACCCATATCCAATCCACACTGTGGTGGTTCGAAGCTGTTATGTACCCCAGAAAAGGCCATGTTCTTTTACTCCATTCCTGTGGGCGTAGACCCATTGTGGGTGGGACCTCTTGATTAGATTACTTCAATTGAGATGTGACCCAGCCCATTCAAGATGGGTCTTAATCCTCTTACTGGAGTTCTTTCTAAGAGGATAAAGTAGGTAGAGAAGCTGAGAGGAAGTCATTGAAGCCAGAAACTGAAAGCAGTGAAACCCAGGAGAGAAGGACCAGCAGACACTGGTCATGTGCCTTCCCATGTGACAGAGGAGTCCCAGCAGCCTGTTGTCAGAGTCCAGGTATCGTCCTGTTGCTGCCTTGAGTTGGACATTTTAATGACCTAAGAACTATAAATTGTAAGGTAATAAATCCCATTGTGAAAGCCAACCCATTTCTGGTAAATTGTTTTCTGGCAGCTTTAGCAAACCAAAACACATGCCAAATTCTGTTGTCTCTATCTTGAAGATATATCCAGAATCTGATCACTTTTTATCACTTCCAAACCCAAGCCCCCATCAGCTCTGTCTTGGATTATTATAATATCCCCCTAACTGGTCTCCTCCCTTCCACCCAGGACCCTCTTCCACTATCCTCCCTGCAGCAGTCACAATTTTCATTTCACGAAGTTACATCATACTCAGCTCAAAAATGCTCCAGAGGCTCCCCACCTCATGTCAGCTACCACAAGGCCCTATGTAAGCTGGAGTGCCTGGCCACACATACTGTGTGCCACTGTGACCTCCTCTCCTATTCCTTTCCCCCGTGTTCACCTGCTGCAGCCATTCTGGCCTCCTTGCTCTTCCTTGAATACACTACACTTGGGGTACATGGATCCCACATCTGGGCCTTTGCACTTGCTGTTTCCTCTGCATAAGTGCTCCTCCCTTCTTCCCCAAAATATCACCATAGTCCTCCATGGAGGTTTTAAAACATGTTTATAATCCTTCGATGTTCATTCCTTCCTCGAAAGGTGGAGACTAATCCTCACCTCCCTCCCTCTGCTTTGAGTATGGGCTGGACTTAGTGATTCATTTCTAATAAACAGAGTGGAGGAGAAGTGACAGTGTGGGACTTTGATGATATCACTGGAGGCACTGTGGTTCTCTTGGATTACTCCTGAGAATACCCGAGCAGCTCTGTGGAGAGGTTGAGGTGGTGAGAAACTAAGGCCTCCTGCCTACAGCCCTGTGAGGGAGCCCCCAAGTGGATCCTCCAGCCCCAGCCCAGCGTTCACGTGACTGAAGCCTCAGAACCACCCAGCTAAGCCACTTCCCAATTCCTGACCCTCAGAAACTGTGAGAGGTGATAACAGTTCATTGCGTTAAGTTTTGGGATGATTTGCTATGCAGCAATAGATAATTAATATGCTTACTTCCTCATTCCCTTCAAGTTTTTGCTCCAATGTCACCTTCTCACTGGTGCCTTCCTCAACTACCCTATGTAAATTGGAATCCCACCAGCACTTCCCACCCCCCTCCTCTGATTTACTTTTCTCTATAGCACTTATTGCCTTCCAATACCCTGTGTAATTTACATATTTCTTTTATTGTTTTTCTCTTCCTCATTAAAACATAAGTTCCGTAAGGGCAGAAAATTCTGTTTTGTTTTTTGACACATTGTAAGCACTGAATAAATATTTGCTGAATGAATAAATGGATGCATACCTCAGCTTTATTCTTCTAGTCACTTCCTGAATTCAAAGTTCATCCATTTTTTTTATAGTTTTATTTTCATCCAGTTTTTAATCTTGTTCTGATGCTATTTTTCTAAGAATATAGACAGGGCTTATCTTTTCTCACTGCCCCATAGACTGGAAAATACTGCCTGGGTTTGGATACTGATGAGGTCATCTGGTTTCTTCCCAAGAGCAGGTCTGCTACTGAGACAAGCACCTCAAAGGCCGGTGACTATGTCTTTCATACTTGACTGATGATACGTTTCAAGGAGTTTAATTTAGTCACACAGGCTCTGAAAACCACAAACAGCCCAAGCAGCAGATACCCCAAGTGGAGCTAATCTGATTGTCCTTGGTGCCAACACATTCAAATCCGTCATGTGTGGCGGACCTGCGCTCAGGGACAGAGGGACAGCTGTATCAACAGGCCCCTTGCAGGTCTGCACACAACGTGACCCAGGACTTAGTTCCAAATAAGGGAGAAGGAAGGCAGGAGTAGGGAAAGGAAACGGAGACCTTGCACAAGGAAGAGTTGTTAGTAGGTCTGCTTAGGAAGGACGTAGCCTGTTCGGAGGGCCTGTGTTCTTAGAGAGCAAACTTTCGAACAGGAGGCCTCATATCTCCTCCCTGGTGCCCCTGCTGTTAGTTTGCTCATTAGCTGGGTGTGCTTTGGTGCCTTTCCAGAAGGCAGAAAAACTTGACACTTTGCCTCAGGCATGGAATGCTGCAACATACTTGAGATACAGAGTCCCTATCATTATGATGATCTATACGAGATTCTCTGCCTGGCATTTAAAAACATAATCAGAGGCATTTTCTGAGTTCCCAGCATGGTGAACCTTCCAGGTGCCCTGTGTACACAGGGAGGAGCACTGCATGGTCAGCAGGCCTGGTTTAGGCCCTTGCTTTATGTTAACCACCTCTGGAAGCCACTCAGCCTCTTTGGACCTTGATTTCCCCAGTGGACACATGGCTCCTTCCAGGTTCCAACTTTCATGGGTGATGGGGACACATAGTAAAAAAAAAAATCTAAAGGCTGTAAAGTGCATAACATGGTATCTGGCACACAGCCAGTGGCTGTGGCTGTTAGTATTCATTATGGTGACGATTATGACAGGGATTCACAGAGGTCTAGGCACCCAGGCCATGAGAAAGTCCACATTTGACGACGGGGACTAGTGCATCACCAAATTCCAGTGGCTGAAACTGGTCCAGTAGGCCTCTTTGCTGAACCCCATCTCACCTACCCCACCCCTCCAGCTGTCAGAGCCCTAGGGAACCACCTTTGCCTTTCTACCTCTCTCTGACTCCTTCTCCAAGAGTCTTACTCCTACCTCTGATAATTAGCTAAACCTAACTTACACTTGACTCTCAGTGAGGACTAGGAACAGCTTGCTATATTAGGTAGGGTGCTTGCACTTTGAAAAGGTTAATCCATTAGGTTTTAATTCTTGTGTGGTTTCAGGGAGGGTGAAGAGGAAGCCAGAGAGCAGAGCATGGATGGGGAAGTCCCCAAGGGCTTACAGCCTCTCCATGCTTCGGCTGAGCCCCTGACTCACCTTCCACAGTGCCCTGACCTCTGGGGTGGAAACTGGCACAGCTGCATCCCTGTCACGTGTCACGAGAGAGATTAGAAATAGCAGGTAAACTCCTGGTTCAAGGGCAGGGAAAGTGACCAGTTTAATTCTGGCGGATCATTAGCTGTTGAAAACCAGGCAGGGGTTTCTGTGGCAAAGGGCTGTGTGCGGATATATGAGTGCGGAAAGGAATAGCTGACCCTGCTCCATTCTGGAGTATACGTTTCTTTGACTCTGGTCTGCTATCCTGTTCGTCGCCGAACTCGCAGTGAGGCCCTTGCTCCAGGGACCAGTTCTCTGGGCAGCAGGAGGGCTACACAGCTGCTCCGCTACGCGGGTGCACCCGCTCCAGACCGCGCTGTGGTCCAGGGCGCGGCAACAGAAACGCGGGGTCCGTTCCGCTTCAGCCGCGGCCACCCCGGAGGCGGGGGCAGGCGCTTCCCCTCTGCACCAAGCTCCTTGCCGCCTTCTCACACCTCCCCCAAATTCTTAGCTCTAGGTTCCGAAAGGGACTGGCTCCCCTTCCTGCTGCCGGGACCTCGGCCGGGGCGGTGGGGATACCCATTTCCCCGGATTCCTCGTGCGCAGTCAGGAGTCGCCCATCGCTCTCCACCCCCGCGCCGGGCGCGCTTCCGGCCCCCGAAGGGCAGCCCCGGGTGGCAGCCAGCTCCCTCCGGTCTGCCCTGTCTCGCCAGCCGCCTGCCGTCCACCTTCCCACCACGTCCGCTGGGCACCGCCTCCTTGTCTAAACCAAGTCGCGGCCCGCCCCTCGCCCCGGCACGCAGGTATCAAGGTGCGGAGCGCGGCCGGTGCAGCTATCGTGGCGGTACGGCGGGAGGACGCTGAGCGGAGCTGGAGCCCGACCCGCAGCGCAGCCCCTGCTGAGCGCGAACGAGGCGGCCGGAGGAGGCTCCGGGACTGCGCGCCCCGGCGCGGGCAGAGCGCAAGCAGGACGCGGCCCAGGTAAGCGGCGACGGGCTCCGCGCGTCCCCGCGCTTGTGCTCGTATAGTTTAGAGCAGAAGGAGGGGTGCTGCGGTTTTGTTGCCCAAGTTTGGTGAAAAGAGGGGCTCCGGCTCAGAGATGCGGAGAACCTGTGCTAAACCTGCCCCAAACCTGTCCGCAGCCTCCTACCACCCTTCTCTCGCCCCCCACACACGCTTCTCTCCCGGGAATCGGGTTGTTGAAAGACTGTTGGTTGCTCGGGCTCCTTAAAATCCACAAACGTATTTCCCATAAGTCTCTTGCCTCTCTTTGCCTTGAGCCCCGAATTCACCAGAGCCCTTGGATGCGGTGTTGGGGAGGTGGATTTGGCTTTAGGGAAATTTAGATAGGTATTTAGAAAAGGTTTAATTTTCTGTTGGTGTAAAATTCTCTGTGTGTCTGTGAGTGCGTATGAGACCAACTGCCTGTGGCCACTCACTATTTTGGATGAGAGATTAATACACATGTCAAGTGCTAGTTTAGTCCACTGGAAAAGAAACTACAAATCCAGCTTTGGGCTGTTTCCATTTACTTTACTATTTGGGAATTTGCCTTAAGACAGTTTAAGCCTTGTGACTCATTTCAAAGTTGACATACCAGGAATACAATGAATTCCTTCCTGATGGAATTTTTGTAGCCAAGAAGCATCCTAATCTCTGGAACCAGCAAAACAGATTACATGATTCAGAATTTTTTTTTAAATTAGTGCAATACTCTCTTTAAGCCTTTGTTTCAGCTTAGTTGCCAGTTCAAAAAGTAGAGTTTTCTAAGTTTGAAATGAAAACTTATTTCCTTCCTATAGTTCCCTTTTTCTCCAATTTCCTTCTGATTCTATCATGCTTGTTTTCCTGGAAAAGTACTTCCTGGTATTTAAAGCTAGCTGTTTTCTTTCTTTACCTAAACTTACCTTATTTAGACATAATTTTGGTTTGCCAAGATGGCCTTGCTTAAGAGCCTCAGTCTTGAGCTTCTTTATATGATCAAGAATGTTGGTGGAACAAAATATTTTAAAAGTTTTCTCTCCTTGAGCAAATGTAAATGGTCTTCATATCCTCCATTGTTGCTGAGAGTGCCCTAACTTAAAAGGGTCCTGGTAAAATCTTTCATTCATTAGAGTGGGGCAAAATAACTGCATAATAAAGTCAGCTCTGCATAAACTAGACAACTCTTTAATAACTGCTCAGGTTAATTTAATACATAACACTCTTGAAAAGGACCTGGAGATTTAGTGGAAGGTGTCTCCCACTCGGTTTCACTTATACTCTTCTTTCAAAGTTAAGTCATATTGGTGTCTGGTGCTTCATAACTGGCAATTTTGTTTATCAGGTGCTTATTTTTAACTGAGCCTCATCCACTCTGTGGCACTGTGGAGGAGAATGAGTGAGAAACTGCTTGCCATAGGGAGCCCACCCACCTTAGGCATTGGGCTCCACCTTACCAGCTGTGCCAGACTCTCCAGAACAAGCAGGTCATCCCCGGGTGAGCCCAGGCAGCCCGGCCACCCGGGGTCATCCAAAGTGTCATCCAAAGTGTCATCCAAAGTGTACAATCAGTTGTTCACAGTACCATTATATAGTTGCGCGTTCATCACCACAATCAACTTTTGAACATTTTCATTACCACAGAAAAGAAGAATAAGAATAAAAATTAAAGTAAAAAAGAAGACCCAAACATCTCATCCCTGCCATCCCTCCCTCTCATTCGTTTACTTTTTGTCCCCATTTTTCTACTCATCTGTCCATGCACTGGATAAAGGGAGTGGGAGCCACAAGGTTTACACAATCACACAGTCACACAGTGTAAGCTATTTAGTTATACAATCGTCTTCAAGAATCAAGGCTGCTGGGTTACAGTTCAACAGTTTAAGGTATTTCCTTCTAGCTATTCCAATGCACTAACTAAAAAGGGATATTTATATAATGCATAGGAATAATATCCAGAATGACCTCTCCACTTGAGATCTCTCAGCCACTGAAACTTTATTTTGTTTCATTTCTATTCCCCCTTTTAGTCAGGAAGGCTTTCTCAATCCCTTGATGCTGGGCCCAGGTTCATCCCTGGGAGTCATGTCCCACATTGCCAGGGAGATTTGCACCCCTGGGAGTCATGTCCCATGTAGCGGGGAGGGCAGTGAGTTTACCTGCAGAGTTGGCTGGGAGAGAGAGGCCACATCTGAGCAAAAAAAGAGGGAGAACCACATTTTGACAGATAACCCGCCGTTCCTGAACTGCCTTCTCATTCTTCTGAAACTGCTGAACTTGGGTCTCCTGTAGATGTAGCTCAGAGTAAAGCATGAAAGGGAAAGTTGCTGCAGATAAAAGCAGGAAATGCAGAGTTACTTATGGAATGAAAATTTACTGACTTGGAAATGCTCCAAACAGCTGTAATGAAATGTGGGGGCATCTGTAAAGCAGGAATAATCCTTGTAGTTCTTCCCTCACTTGCCATTGGGGGAAATGAGTTTGTAAGACTCAAACAGGAAAAGCTACTTCTGGTTACTTTTACTATGTTTCTTAAAAAAAAAAAGATTCTCTTAGATACATGGTGATTGCATTTCCTCTTCTTGATTATATTCATAATATTACATATTCAGGAGTTTCTGAATGCCAGTTCTTCTGACTCATAAACCAACTCATCGTTCTAAAGTGTATCAGTTGCATAAGTACTATCCCTCCGTGATTTCATCCTAACATGGTTCTGAAATGGTAGCAAAGGAACAGGGTGGGTCGAGAACACGTGTACCCACTTTAATTAGGTGTTTGGTTATACTTGCAGAGCTTTTGAAACCATCGGAGAAAAGGACTCACATTCCACCCCACTTTGGGGAAGGGGCCACTTCTCGCCATGTCTTCCACTGCTGCTGCTGAGCCAGATGGGGAGGAGTCAGACAGACATGTCAGCAAGCTCATTTTCTTCCTGTTTGTCTTTGGTGCCGTCCTGTTGTGTGTGGGAGTCTTGCTCTCCATCTTTGGGTTCCAGGCATGCCAACATGAGACCTTCCCAGACTGTAGCATGGTGCTGAAGGTCGCAGGACCATCGTGTGCCGCTGTCGGGCTTGGTGCTGTGATCCTAGCCCGCTCCCGGGCCCGACTTCAGCTCCGGGCCGGTCGGCGGCGGGGCAACAGGGAGGATGCCGACCAAACCTTCATCTGCGGAGAGAGCCGCCAGTTTGCCCAGTGCCTCATCTTTGGGTTTCTTTTCTTGACAAGTGGCATGCTGATCAGCATCCTGGGCATTTGGGTCCCTGGATGTGGCTCAGACTGGACACCGGAACCGCTGAATGAGACAGACCCTGCCGATGCCGAACCCCGGATCTGTGGGTTCCTGTCACTGCAAATCATAGGGCCCTTGATTGTGCTCGTGGGATTATGCTTCTTTGTGGTTGCCCACATTAAGAAGAGAAACAACTTGACCTCGGCCCAGGAGGCCTCTGAAAGTGAAGAGGGACAGACTCAGAGCATGGAGCCTGTGCAGGTTACTGTAGGTGGGTGGCTGTCATTTAAGTCCTTGCTCCTAGCACCATGGCAGCTGCATCCGGTCTTCCCTGGGCTGCTCTCAGGGCTGGCCTAGATCCTCCCCTTCTCTCTCTCTCTCTCACATGCACACACACAACACACACACACACACAGTGCTACTGCCAGGTAGGATGCCTTGTACTTATCATTTCCCCACAGCAGCTCTTTATTATTTAGCAAAAGCACTGGAACATTTAAGCGGTTCTTTGATTGAGGTCATGAAGCAAATTAAGAGGAAATTGAGAAGAACTGTGAGGACGGCCTTGGAGCCATCTGTCAGCTTAGGCCCTACCAACTTGCTCTTTTATTTTCATGCTGAAACCTTGTGGCACTGCTGGGAGTTGGGCCTGTGAGCTCTCATCCCTGGCTGTCACTGGCTGGCTGTCCTTGGCTAAGCCCTCAACCTCTCCTGGCCTTAGTCTATACATCTGTAAGAAGAGCATTGAATTCCCGATATTCTTTCCAGCATTAACACTCTAGGATTCTGAGTCTGCCCCATGTCCATCGGTTTTCAGATGTTTTGAGGGAGCCTTCTATGCCATTTTCCACATTATTCTTCATTTTCTGTAACTTCATCCTTGGCTGCAGGGTCACAGTGAAGTTTGGAAGCCAGGTTATAGACCAAGTTGAAATGCAACAGCACCTGTCACTTCTACCCCCACCATGGAATGTCTAGAAATTCCTTCTGGGAACCCCCAGGTACTGCAGAAGAGATGGATTACCATTTCCCAAGGTCAGCTGCCTGCACAGCCACCTTAGGAGCTTTAGTTTCAGAGCTTCACACAGCCAAGGGAAAACCCTATTGCTGCTCATTTGCAAATCACTGTGTTGTCTCCCCCTCCCCTCAGTATCCTACATTAGAAAGGGTAAAAGCTCTGAAGGACCTTGACACTAAAAGTTGGGCAAAAAGGACTATAAATCAGAAACCAGGGAAGGTACAGGAAAGGAGCATGACAGTGAGACATTTCTTGGGTTTGGGGCCACCTTCCCCAACCAGCAGTATTCAGGGACTGCAGATGGGAGAAAGGGCCTGGCCTGTTGGCCTTGCAGGGAGAGGAAGCAGAGCTGGGTTTATAGACATTCCTTGGGTTGAGCCAGGGTTGATGTTCATGGTTCACTTATTTGTTCGTTTGTGTAGCTATTTGTGACACAATTATTAATCACATATTAATAATAGCCAACTTTTATATAGGGCTTATTCTTCTGCCAGACACCCATTTAAGGGCTTTTGTATATGTTCTTCAAGGGCTTACTGTGTGAAATTCATTCGCTCCTACAACAACCCAATGAGGCAGGTACTCTTTTCTCCATTTTAGCATTTATGCACTTGCATGGCACCCTCATCCTTCACTGAGTGGTCGGGGTAGCTGTTATATGACAAAAGAGTTCACCCAATGTTCTGTATGTTTCAGTCCTTTGGGGAGCAAGTGGGGCACAAATAAATTCAAGTAAATGAAGCATTTGATGGAATGCTCAAATTCTCCCACTTAGTTGGGAACATTTTGAGGTGAATTCTTTGGATTTACTGGCAGGGGAGTTTCCAGGCCAGCCTTCCCCATGGTGAAACTGCCTGGAATCAGGGTGGAGGCAGGGAACAGAGCTGTGGCTCTGGGACATGGGGACTCCTGGATGGCTCCATGCCCTTTGTGATGTTGGCACTGCATAGTTTAAAATCTTTTCCATGTAGCCCTTCAGACCCCATCAAACCTGTGAAAATGTGTTTTTCTTGGCTTTGATATTGTGATATGAGGTTTAAATTTTTAAAAATCATGCCTCCTTTTTAGCATAATTGATGCTAAGAATATAGACATTGTCTATCTATGGTTACTTCTGCATTATGACCCTCTTAGGAAATGGAGACGGTAAGAGGCAGTTCTGGGCTAATTCTAAGCTGGTCTCCGAATGGAAGATAAAACAGGAAGTGGCTGTCTCCATTGTGAGCCCACTTTGTCCACAGACTCAGTGCTAGACCTTGGATGCACAGAAAGGTGTATGATTCAGGGTGTGTCCTCAAGGGTGTGTTTTATCAGCTCACAGAGGACGTGCAGGTTCTGAAGGGCGTCTGCGAAAGGCATACCCCAGGATCCTGGGAATCAGGTTGCAAGGTGTAGAGGCCAGAGGAGATAACCGTGGTTACTTTGACCATTTCCTTGTTTGTTTCTGATAGGCAATTGTCCTGCAACAGATAAAGTAAGTACTTTGTTCTACAATGTGCAATTAAAAGTGAACACTCAAACTCAATTCCTCTGACCTACTAAGTTCTAAAAAATTAAATGAGAATTCCAAGACCACCATTATGCTTTATCATGTTTCAGTAAGCCATATCTATTTTAAAGTTTTATTCACCATCACTTCTCCAAAGGAGAAGAGGAGTTAATGCGTTTTTTCATTATTTTAGGGGAAGTGATTGAGACTTCAGGGTGCAAAGAGAAGCTACTGGCCAGACTGCCGGCTGGGAGTGTTTCTTCACATAGGCAGATAAGTGCCGTTTGCTAGTGGGGTGTAAAGAAAGCACCTTTGCTGGTGCAGGAAAGCTGAGAGAGGTTGCTTTGTGCCCAGTGCTGTTTTAACTGTCAGGTGCAAATCCATTCCTTCTACCTGGCCCTGAGGCAGGTACAGCTAGTACAAGTTACAGATTTGTCAGCTGAGGCCTAGAGAGGTCACATACTTGTTCACCACCATGCTGGGTTAGGAATTGGCAAATGGAACCCCAGGGTCTTTAAAGAGTCCCGTACCTACGTACCTCAAGTGTCAGTTTTGCTGCCCATGTGAACCAGACTCCTTCCTGCAGGGCAGTAAAGTCCTCTCTCCAGCTTCGTTTATTCTTGCACTGTCATTTGGTGCCACCAACTTATAAGAGACTTCCCTCAGACCTCAACGTGGTGGTGCTGCCACACGTTTGGAATGTGCTTGGCATCTTATGTGGTGCGCTTTGCGTTGGAATTGGAATGCAAATTAGAGCCTATATTTGGTCCCTCGTCTCTCCTCCCAGAAGCACAGGGGATATGTTTTAGAGTGAACAGTAGCAGCAGAAATGTAAAACCAAGGTTTTCTTTGAGTTTGACTTTCATTTGTAAAACTTGGATGAAATCTTTGTAGATAAAAAATTATAAACGAGCTTAAGCCACAGGTATGGCAATGACAATGATAGCCTGTGGCACAGCTTATTTGTCATTTGTTCAGAGGTCGAAATTGCATTTGAGGAAGAAGGTGCTTTATCCAACAGCTAAACCAAGAAAAGGTTTGTCAACAGTAGACATCCTGGGGGAGGGAAGGAACCTTGTTAGCAAATGATTCACAGAATTTGTGCTTGCTATGAAATAGAGCCCCCCCACCAAACACCCCGTTTTAACTTTTTATTTTTGTAATATACATACAACTCAAAATTTCTCATTTTAACCACTTACAAGTGTACAATTCAGTGGTATTAATTACATTCACAATATTCTGCCACCATCACTCACATCCATTACCCAGACTTTTTCATCACCTCAAACAAAAGTTCTGTACCCATTAAGTAATGATTTCCCATTCCCCTCATGCCCCCAGCCACTGGTAACCTGTAATCTACTGTCTCTGTGAATTTGCTTACTCTAGGTATTCATGTAAACAGTATCATACAGTATTTGTCCTTTTGCATCTGGCTTATTTCACTTAACATTATGTCTTCAAGGTTCATCCATGTTATAACATGTATCAGGACTTCATTCCTTTCTGCAGCTGAATGATATTCCTTTGTAGGTATATACCATGTTTTGTTTTTCCATTCATGTTTGATGGACACTTGGGTAGGCTCACTTTTTTGAAATTCAATTTTATTGAGATATATTCACATAGCATAGGAACTATCCAAAGTATACAATCACTGGCTCACACTATTATCACATGGTTGTGTATACAGCCCTGTGATCAAATTTAGAACATTTTCATTACTCCAGAAAAGAAATAAAAATAAAAAGAAGAAAACCCACTTTTTTTTATTCAGTGGTAAATGTTATATAGATGGGGCAGTTACAGAATTGATTTATTGTACTCTTGCTATTTTTGCTTCCATTTATTACCCATCTGTCTTTATCTAAATATTATTTTTTCCTTAGGTGATGCAGTGATAATATTTCCGCCCCCTCCACCACCTTACTTTCCTGAGTCTTCAGCTTCTGCAGTAACTCGAGGTTCTGGGGCTAGCAGTTCGCTTCTGAATGAAAATCCACCTTCATATTATAGTATTTTTAACTATGGGTAAGACTTTCCATTTGAACTTTAAGAGTACATTTAAACTGTTTCACGCCTGTGCAAGTCCACATTAGTTTTGTCAAGGCTATGATACAAGCATAAACCTTGGAGTGTGCATGTCATTTATGCTGACTTTGTGTCAGAATTATTGCTTTAATGGTGATAGCATCTTTCAAGAAACTTCAGGTAGCACATGAGTTAAAAATTATAGAAATGGCTATGGAAGATTAATATGAAGCCTTCCCCAGGTGTCTTTCTATGCTTCTAGCAGGGGTGAAACTCAAAATGTTCAACAACTGATCAGTCAGACCAAATGATGAGTCCGGGAGGATCTCTACTATGTGAGCCTTGCTGCTTTAGATTGTGGGGAGATATGGGGGTCCCAGGGACCCCCAATAGGTACATAAGTGTGTGGGATACTCATGGAGGTGCTTGTATGATTGACTGAAATCAGTCCTAAGCCCTAACTTGAACAAGCTGG
>PVKY010008894.1:0-13716 GCA_004027775.1 Bradypus variegatus
TATCTTCCATCACTGCACTCCCAGGGCTCCTGACACCCCCCCCCCTTTTTTTGGCTCTGCCTAGAGTATTTTTTAGTGCTGGTTATCTTTTCATTGCCTAAGACATGTAGCTTCTCTGTAGCATCTGTGCTTCCCTTAAAGTGGCTGTACCCTCTACTGCTTTCTCGAAATGTGCATGCATCCCCACGGCTCCTGCTAGGTTTTTGGTGTGCTGGTTTCCAGCATATCAGCCTTTCTTGGTTCTCTGGCTTCTCCGAGTTGATCTTCTCCAGTAGTTTCTCCTCTCAAGGCTCTCTTCTTGCATCACCTTTGTCCCTGGCTGTCCCTTTCACGTCATGATTTCAGCATGACATGCAGTGATCCCCAAACTGCTGACTCTGGCCCTGGTTCCCAAGCCCTTCTGTTCAGTTGCCTTCCACTGTCTCTCCAGATGTCCTGAAGGCACTCCATCCTAGCTTGGCCAACAACTGAACTTGCTTCCTCTCCAACCACTGCCCTTTTGGGCCCTCTCTTAACATCGTCTGGCTTGGTTATTAATACCAGCTACCTAGTCTATTAAGCTAGAAACTTTAGAGATAATTTTTACTCCAGTCTCTCACATCTCATGTTCAATTGGTTTCCAAATCTTGTTGACTCTGCTTCAGAAATATCTCCCAAGTCCAGCCTCAGGTCACACCCCCTGCTCCTGTCTGGACTGTGTAAATGATGTTTTAACTAATGTTATCTTCTTAAAAAACAAAACTGATTGTCACTCTCCTCAAAAAAAAAAAAAATCCCTGCAGTTTGAGTTATAGCATAAAGTCCACGTCCCCTAGTGTTGCAGAGAAGCCTTCTTGTGATTTGGTGCCTGCTTCTGCATCTCCAGCTTCATCTCTGCTCACTTACTCCTCTTTCCAGCTAGAGCATCAGCCATGGGGGGGGGGGTGCCACTCTCCTTGAATCTGGTTTACCTCTTCTACTCACTTGTCTTTCTCCCTGAAGTTCTTCCACCTGGCAAATTTCCCAGTCTTCAGACCCAGCTTGGATGTCTCCCTGAGACGCTGCTCCCCCAGGTAGATGCAGCTCCCCTCACCTCCTGTGATCTGGTAACATCATTGTCTTCCTGACTCACTTGGGAGCTCTTGGGGATAGCACTGTGGAGGCACCTACCACAGTGCCTCGTCCCTAGATGGTGACAACGGGATGCCGCTTGCTGTTCTCTCTGGGGTTCCTGTGAGACTCAGGACTCCTCTAAGGGGCTTGGGACCCCCTTCTGCTCCCAAATCACTTCATTCTTGCTCACGTTCCAGCCCTGTGCAGTGTCATTCAGGGTGGCTGTGGTTTCCCCTTCAGCCTCCCCTTCCTTGCCAAGGCGTTGGTGCTTTCTCTCTCCTTGGGCCCCCACCACCCTTAGAGCACCAGGAGTCTGCATTTTAACCAATCTAGCATTCCCTAGAGTTGTGACTTGTTCCAGAGCACTGCACACCCATGGATATTCAGAAAGGACTCAAGTTCCCACAGACATTTACCATGGTTTACTTAGGTAAGTTCTGGACATGCTGCAAAGCCACACCCTGGAGAGTCCTAGCACATCTGGCCTATTGCTGTGTGGAGATGTTCCTAAATTAAAAAAAAAAGTTTAACTTTTCTAGTTAAACCAAGAAACTGATTTCTGCAGGGAGGCTTTTCTTCTCCCTCTATGCGCATGAACTTTCCCGCAGGTTTCCCCAAACGCTGCTTTCCCTTATTGCCTGGCAGGCTTTACTCCCTCCTAGGGAGGTGGATCTGGGATGTGCTTGGCGGGCCTGGCATCTAGCACTTGCTCGTTTCTGGTTGCTGCTGCCTGCCCTGCTTCCTGCTCTGCCTGTGCCCCCGCCCCGGGTCCCCCCAAGGGCCGCTGACAGTCGTCCCCTCCCTGTCGCCCTGCAGGGGGCGCCCTCTACGCGGCCACCGTGAAAAACTACCTGGGGACGGAGCCGATCATCTCCCGGGCTGTGGGTCGCGCGGAGGACTGGATCCGGACCGAGACCTTGCCGTCCTGGCTCAACGGTGGGGAAAGGGGAGGGCGTGCCCCGGGGGGCAGCGGGGTGGAAGCCGGGGGTTCCCAGGCGTGGCGGGGGGGATCTGAGGCCACGGGTCTCTCCAGCCCCAGCCTTTGTCGCAGCCGTGGCCTTGAGCCCAGCCGAGTGGGGGGATGAGGATGGAGACAACGAAATCTACTTCTTCTTTACGGAGACTTCCCGGGCGTTTGACTCGTACGAGCGCATTAAGGTCCCGCGGGTGGCCCGCGTGTGTGCGGTGAGTCTCTGATCCCCAGCTGTCTGTCTGTCATCTCACTGTCCTCCTGTCCTTTCCTCTCTGGGCCTTTGCCTTTCTCCCCTGCCTCCTTTGTACTCTGCCTCCACTTCTTTTCTGGGAGCTTGAGGATTGTGGGGGAAAGGTCAGTCCTCTTTGACCCCATAATTACCCTGGTGACCCTGGGCTGGTGTAGAAGTTAAAGGCAGGCACTCGTCAGATGATAGCTCTGCTGTCCCTACAGGTAGTTTGGAGACTAAACGTGGTAACAGGGTGAAAGCAAGGAGCTAAAGCACTTTATAAGCACACAAAGGACTTAGTCACTGCCATTGCTATGGTGACCCCTTCCACCTTGGCATGGAACCCCTGTATCCCTCTTTCTGTATCTCTGTGTCTTCATTTCTGTGCATCTGTCTCCCCATCCATTTGTCTGGGTCTGCCCTGAAGTCAGGGAGGAAAGTTGTGTAGTTAGCCACACTCCACCCCTAACTTTGGCCCTCTAAAGAGAACGTCCCATGCACTTGCCCTCCCAGGGGGATCTTGGGGGCCGGAAGACCCTCCAGCAGAGGTGGACGACGTTTCTGAAGGCTGACCTGCTGTGTCCAGGGCCTGAGCTTGGCCGGGCCTCCAGTGTCCTGCAGGATGTGGCCATTCTCCGACCTGAGCCCAGAGTGGGAACCCCCGTCTTTTACGGCATCTTTTCCTCCCAGTGGTGAGGGGGTCCTGGTGCAAAAGAGTGCTACAGGGTGGGGGATATGTGGGGTACAAGATCAGTGCCATCTGCTCCAGAGAGAGTGGACCCTCTTCCATGACTGCAGGGCTCCCTGTGCCTTTCTCATGGGTCTTCTAGTTTGACAAGGGAGGAGATGCTGTCCCCTAACTCCCTCCAAATATCCGGCTCCAACCAGTGACTCTTCCAGGGAGGGGGCTGCCATCTCTGCCATCTGTGCCTTCCGACCACAAGACATCCGGACAGTGCTGAATGGTCCCTTCAGAGAGCTGAAGCACGACTGCAACAGGGGACTGCCCGTCATGGACAACGATGTGCCCCAGCCCAGACCTGGGGAGGTGAGGTGGCTGGGGCAGATCTCCATCCCTGGGCCTGAATTAGGGGCTGCCGTTAGGGCAGGAATCATGCTAAGCCTCCCTAACCCTGCCAATCCCCCTGGGAGACTCTGTAACCACCCCTTATGCTTCCTCCAGTGCCTCAACAGCAACATGAAGCTCCAGCAGTTTGGCTCGTCGCTCTCCCTGCCTGACCGTGTGCTCACCTTCATCCGGGACCACCCGCTCATGGACAGGCCAGTGTTCCCAGCTGACGGCCACCCCCTGCTGGTCACTACAGATACGGCCTATGTCCGAGTTGTGGCCCACAGGGCGACCAGCCTTTCAGGGAGAGATTATGATGTGCTCTACCTGGGGACAGGTATATTCAATAGTGCAGAGAGGGTCCCATGCACACAGGCATCCCAGTCCCCTGGCACTGTTATGTCTTTATGTCTTGCCCCTTATCTGCCTCCTAGAGGACGGACATCTCCACCGAGCTGTGCGGATCGGAGTCCAGCTCAGTGTCCTCGAGGATCTGGCCTTGTTCCCAGAGCCACAGCCAATTGAGAATATGAAGTTGTTCCAAGTGAGTTGTAGATTTTGGGGGGTATGGTGGGAAGACATCTGAGTCCAGAGCCAGTTGGTGACCGTGAGGTCTGGGAGAGCCCATATACTCCCCTAACCTGCCCCCTTTCTCCAGGGCTGGCTGCTGGTCGGCTCCCATACTGAGGTGACGCAAGTGAACACAACCAACTGTGGCCGTCTGCAGAGCTGCTCAGAGTGCATCCTGGCCCGGGACCCCATCTGCGCCTGGAGCTACCGGCTGGATGCATGCGTGCCCCACAGCGGGGAGCACGGAGGGTGAGTGCAGCCACACGGGTGTCTTGCCTGCTGTCCCACAGCTCTGCCCCATCCATACATCTACCTGTTTCTGATCCATCAGTTAATGCTGCCCTGTTTTTTTTTCTTCCTTTCCTTTTCTGTAAGTATCTGCATCACTTGTATGTCCATCTGTCAGTCCATACTGACTCATGTGTCTGTCCATCTGGTGTCATCTCATCAATGTCCTCACCTCTCTACTGGATCTGCCCTGGCCATGTGATTGACGTCTTCTTGGTTTTCATCTTACGGGAGCTCTCAGAGGCGTTTTCACAGTTGGCTTTGTCTTCTTTCCTTGGGATATTCTTTCCTCTTGCCTTCTCTGTCCCTGCATTCTCCTAGTTTTCCTTCCTACCTCACTGGCCTCTATCCCCTACTGACTCCTTTTCCATCTAACTCCCAAATGCTGGGTTCAGCCGTGGACCTGCATCTCTTCCCACTGCACGCTCCCTAGCGGATTTAATTCCCATTACTCCCACTCGAGTGCTGATGACAACCACAAATGTATCTCTAGCCTGAGCTACAGGATTCCCTGCCCAACTGCCAGTTTCACAGCTCTCTTAGATGCTTCATAAGCAATGCAAACATATCAAGTCTAAGTATGCAGTATTGTTTCCTCTTTCTCTCATATGTATTCCTCCTCTGGTTTTCCTCATCTCAGTAAAGGATTCTCCAGCCATCCAGTTTCTCAAGCCAGGAATCACCACATTGTATTGCACTTTGTGGGCTCTACAAAGTGTATCCTCAGTCCATCCACCTCTCCCTATCTCTGTTACTACCACCCTGGTCTAAGCCACTATCACTTCTTAACTGGACCACTCTAGTAACCTCCTACCTTGTCTCTCTTTGCCAGTTTTGGGCTCCTTCTACTCATTTGCCATTTAGCAGCTGGCATGAAAACATATGTCAGATTGCATCATACCCTGCTTAATTTAAAAACAGATGATTTCTCAGGGACCTTACCAAAATGGTTTCCTATTCACTTTCTAAGGGTTGAGCAAAAGGATATAGGAGCCCATTGTTAGCTACTTTCCTTCTTTAAGAGGGCTTCCTGGAGGACAGGTGGGGTGGCAAAAGTTTGATGTTGGGAAGCCATTAGCAAACCCCATTCTGGAGGGGCTTGGTCTCTCTTAGCAGGCACAAGCTGCCCAATGAAGGTTTTGCTATTTTATGTTACTCAACCCCTTTGGTATAATCCCAGCAACTCCTTAGTAGTCCTCACTATAAAGGAAGGAAGTTGAGGGAGACGTATGTACTAAAGAGATTCATTGCAATCTGAGTTAGAAGAAAATAGGTTGGATTAAGTCCAACATTAGAAAGTTTCAAATAGCCTTATCATGAACATTCTACTTTGCCTGTTCTGTGGGGTCCAAATGGAAGATTTGATACCCCCTGATTGCCTGGTAGCATCAGGCATATTGAGTTACCTTCCCCCTCCTGTTATACAGCATTCTCTTTACATTTCTGACCCATCATCTCAGAAAGCCCATTTTAAAAATACAATTCCAGTGGTTCATAAAATTGCATCAGGAAATAATCACTTCCCCACATCTTTGACAAATCTGGTCAGATTTCTTTTAATTTTTCTCAATCTGATAGCCCAAACTGGAATCTCACTGATATTTTAATTTGTATTTCCTTGATTGTTGGGAAGGTTAAGTTTTTTTTTTCCATTTGATGGTCATTTGTGTTTCTTTGATTGTAATTTGCCTGTTCATGTCTTTGGTCTCTGATGCACGGCTGTTTTCCATCAGTTGTTTCTGCCTCATCAAGGTTATCTGTTGACTCTGCTCCATCTTTTTGTCTGCCATCTGTCTGTCTGTCTGTCTATTGTCTCTGAACTAGTATGATGTTTGGCTTATTGTGCATTGAGTTAGCACTGTCAGTGTCTGTCTACTGGCTCTGCCTTATCAGAGCTAATTATCACATCCTTTGTAGGTTGGGCCTAGATCTATTCTCCCTTTAACTGCTAGCTCCCTTTGAATGTAGGAAGGTAAGAAGGGTTTGGGGAAGTGGTTCTCAGTCTTGCTTATATATTGGAATAACTTAGGGACATTTTGAAGAATGCGAGGCCTTGGTCCCACATCCCAAATAGAATTAGTCAGGGGTTTTTTATTCCCAGGTAGTTCTAATACATAACCAAATTAAGACTTGCTGATTTAAGTGAGTCATTTGCTAAAGTTAAAAAGACTCACCATACCAAATATTAACGGTGATGTAAAGCAACTGTGCTGTATAATGGGCATCTTGTACACTGTGGTGAGAATGGAAAATGGCTCAACCCTTTGGAAAACAGTTTAGCAGTTTCTTAAAAACTTCAGCATGCGCCTTCCGTATGACCTAGCTACTCCACTCCTGGGTATTTGTCCAAGAGAAGCAAAAGCATATGCTTATAAGAAGACTTGTACAGGAATGTTCATAGCAGCTTTAGTTGCAATAACAAAAAACTGTGAACAAGACAAATGTCTATTAACAGGGGAAGGTGGTTTTAGCCTTAAAATGGAATACTACTCAGCAATACAAAGGAAGGAACCAAAGATACATCCATTAACATGGATGAATCTCAGAATAATTATATTGAGTGAAAGAAGCCAGGCAAAGAAGGAGTGTATACTATATGATTCCATTTATATTAAATTCGAGAAAATACAAATTCATTTATAGCAACAGAAACCAGATCAGTAGTTGCCTGGGAACTCGGTTGGTGGGGGAGGATTATCAGGGGGCATGGGCAAACTTTTGATTTATTATGTTGGTTGTGGTGATGATTTTATGGAGATGCATATATATACACATACGTATATACACACACACTGATCATACACTTTAAATATATGTAGCTATTTTATGTCAGTTATTTACGTCAATTAAGCTGTTGAAAACAAACAGTGGTAACCATCCCCCAACAGAGGACACAATTTACTTTAAAGAGTTGACGTTCACACACACACACACACACACTCCCCACAAACTAATAGATGTTTTTTTTTTCCATTTCTGTTGGTAAGTATGATAATTTTCCAAATAAGAAATGTTAAATTTTCCAGTTTTATTATACAATGCATTTTTATTACCTTTTAAACTTAGGGTATTTGTAATATAAAAGTTTCCAAATTTGTAATCGTAGATCTTGAGAAAAACAGAATTCCTATACTAGATTTTAAAAATAAAAAAGGAGGCAAATGGTTTAATTCCCCTTTCCTCAGCTTGCCATTTAGGGGGCCAAGATTCAAAATGACATTTTTTTCTTTGATTCAAATTAGCCTTAGAGAAAAACTGCATGTTATAACATACACACATATGCAAAATATATATCATATATGAACTGCGCAAATTATATATATGTATAATTTTTGGCATATAGTTAGTTCTTAGCAATAGAAGAGTTAAACTTTTTTTGGGGTATGTACAGGTATGTCATAAAAACCAAAATTATTGGTGAAAATACAGTTTAATCCACAATAGCATCTTTGTTTTACTTATTAGCAATTTATCTTGAAATTGATAAAGGTTTAAATTCTTAGGTTCTTATTCAATACCAATTCACATACCTTATTATTTTTTTCAAATAGAGGTGTCCTTTGTAATGCAATTTTATTGAGATATAGTTACACACCATACAAACCATCTGGAGTATACAATCAATGGCTCACAGTATCATCACACAGTTATGCATTCATAGCCGTGAGCAATTTTAGAACACTTTCATTACTCCAGAAAAAGGAATTAAAAGAAAAAGAAAACCCCAAACAACCCATACCTCTCACCTGCTCCCATTATTGACCCATAGTATTGGTGTGGTATATTTGTTACTGTTGATGAAAGAATATGAAGGTATTACTGCTAACTATAGCCCATAGTTTGCAATAGATACATTTTCCCCATATACCCCTCTATTAATAACTCCTGGCAATAGTGTTGTACATTTGTTGTAGTTCATGAAAGAACATTTTCTATATTTGTGCAGTTAATCACAGTCACTGTTCACCACAAGATTCTCTGGGTTATGCATTTCCATTAAACTACTCTTTTTTTTAAAAAAAATTCTGTTTTATTGAGATACATTCACATACCATACAATCATCCATGGTGTACAATCAGCTGTTCACAGAACCGTCACATAGTTGTGCCTTCATCACCCCAATCCATTTTTGAACATTTTCTTTACACTGTAAAGAATAAAAATGAGAATAAAAAACCCAAGTAAAAAATAACATCCAAATCACCCCCCTCATTCCACCCCAATCTTCATTTAGTCCCTGTTCCCATTTTTCTACTCATCCATCCATACACTGGGTAAAGGGAGTGTGATCCAAAAGGTTTTCACCATCACACTGGCACCCCTTATAAGCTACATCTTATAAGAGTAAAGGCCACTGGGTTGGAGTTTGATAGTTTCAGGTATTTAGTTCTAGCTATTCCAATTCACTAAAACTTAGAAAGGGATATCTATATAGTGTCTAAGAATGCCCACCAGAGTGACCTCTTTATTCCATTTGAAATTTCTCAGCCACTGAAACTTTATTTTGTTTCATTTTGCATTCCCCTTTTGGTCAAGAAGATGTTCTCAATCCCATGATGCTGGGTCCACATGCATCCCCGGGAGTCATATCCTGCGTTGCCGGGGAGATTTACACCCTTGGGCGTCAGGTCCCACATGGGGGAGCAGGCAGTGAGTTCACCTGCTGAGTTGGCTTACCTAGAGAGAGAGGCCACATCTGAGCAACAAAGAGGCACTCGGGGTGACTGTTAGGCACAATTATAAGCAGATTTAGCCTCTCCTTTGCAGTATGGAGCCTCACGAGGCCAAGCCCCAAGATAGGGGACTCCATATAACTAACTGTCAGTCCTCAAACTACTCTTTAAAAACTGTACTTCTTATCTCTTTTTCTCACTCTGTTCATCTCCTTGAATGCTAGATTCTCTCCTAAGCCCTCTCCTGACCTTATTCCTCACTGAACGATTTCATTTTTGATCTTTTAAGCTACACTTTTGGAGCCCATCTTTCTAGACGAATTGCAATTTCTTTAATTCACATCCTTAACCTCTCTCACTAGAATTCTCACAGTGACCTGTTGGTGAATCGCACAGCCCACTGAGCTCTGTTTTTTACGTTGCTGCCAGTCGTCTTCTTACAACCTAAAACAGGCTCGAATATGACACTCTTTTACAAAGACTGGTATTTTCTTAAAGCACAAAGTTCAAACTGCTTTACCAGGGCATTCAAGATCCTTCATGATCTTGCACCATATGCCACTGTCTTATTCCCATTGTATCCCTCCCTGATCCCCAAATTTCTGCTGTAATAGTTGACTCGTTATTCCAGACACTTTCATCTTTCCCTACATACCTTCTTGTCAGACAGTGCATTACAGAGGTTGTTCAATTTTATTAAGATATATTCACACACCATACAATCCATCCAAAGTGTACAATCAATGGTTCACATTATCATCATATGGTTGTGCATTCATCACCACAATTTTAGAACATTTTCATTACTCCAAGAAAGAAATTAAAATAAAAAAGAACACCCCAAACAGCCCATAACCCCTATCCCACCCCACCCTCCCCACATAATTGACTCCTAGTATTGGTGTGATACCCTTGTTACTGTTGATGAAAGAATATTAAGATACTACTGTTAATCATAGTCCATAGTTTGTAATAGGTTCATTTTCCCCATATACTCTATAATTTTTTTTGCTTTAACGTTTTTTCTTTTTATTTACCTTTTTTTAAATCAACTGTATGAAAAAAATAATAGTTAAAAAAACAAACGAACAAAAAAAAAACATATAGTAAAAGAACCTTTCAAAGAGGCCATAACAAGGGAGTAAGAAAAAGACAACTCACCTAAGATAACTACTTTACTCCCAACCTGTTCCTACTCTACTCCAAGAAAGTAACCTAATATAGCAACATTTCTGTGAATTTGTTCCTACTAGAACAGAGGTCATTTTAAGCTTATTTGAAAATACTTTTATCAATGGATGTTTTATGTTTTTATGAAGAATTTTTAATCATTTTCTTGTGGAAAATTTCAGACATGCTAAGAGAGTATAGCATATCAAACCCACAAACCCCATATCTAGCTTTCACAGTTAATTCATGGCCAACCTTGTTTCATCCACCCCCCTACTCCATCTCCTTTCCCCTTGCATTATTTTGAAGTAAATCCCTTACATCATATTTGTCTTATTAAATATTTCAATATGTGTCTCTACTAGATAAGGACTTTCTTAGAAAACATTTATGGGAAATTTCAAACATATTTAAAAGTAGAGAAAGTAGTATGATGAATTCCCATGTCCCATCAAATAGTTGCTTACTCCCAACTATTTTGAAGCAATTCCCAGACATCATGTAATTTCATCCATAAATCTTATCTGTGCATCTCTAATATTTAGGGATTCTTAAAAACATAACCGTATTACCATTATCATACCAAAAATGTAGTTTCTTAATGTCCTCAAATAATCCAGTCACTGTTCCAGTTTCCCTACTTCCATATACTTAAAAAAATAGTTTGTCAGGATCCAAATAATGTCCACCAGTTGTAACTGGTTGATGTATTTCTTAAGTGTATTTTAGTCATTAGCCTCCCTCAAAGATGTGTTTTTAATTGATTGCTTGGAAAGTATTTTTTTCAAATGGACGTTGAGATTTCGTATTTTGAAGCCCGGTTAATTTACAGTATTTGTACATATTATACAACTCCAAGGTCACAAATCTTTTAGAAATAAAATTACTTATCTTTGGGAATAAAACATTAATTTACATATGTTAAAACAGAGTGAAATTATTTAAATCAATAACTAACATATAATCAAAGTAGTCCTAACATTTAATTTTGTTTTTCTGATATTTGTTTTGAATTATAAATGCAGAATCTTGTGTCATCTTTTGATCAGACTGTTGGCAATAAAGTATGTAAAGTAACTATTGGATGACAGGTTTGGCTAGTTTCACCTCTTTGGTTAAGAACTTTACTTGGTCTTTTGATTTTCTTGGGAGAACTTTTAAATGTCTAAGACAAAAACTAATGCTTTATTGTTTCCTTTATTGTTTTAATAGACATCAAAATAAGAAATTCTTTACGTTTGGGCATCCTGTGTTCTTGAGCCTCAAGGGTACTCTTAAGACATATGTGTGTATAGGAGGGGTTGTGTAGTGGTGGTAGAGGGGAGTGTGTATGTGTGTGTGTGTGTGTGTGTGTGTGCCTGCCAGGGTCTCCTGTATACTCTACTCTCCATACATCCAGTCACACAAGGGAGAAAAATGTACTTAGGCCATGTAGTTCCTGTGGCTATACCTGCACATGCGATTTTACCATGTTCCCAAGTTTAGCTAGACGAGTCAACCTTGGTTTTACCCAGGAAACTTCCATCTAGTCATACCAGCCTCAGGGCTTATTTCACGGGCCTCCATTTGCATCGAAGGAGTTCACACAAACCGAGATGATCGTGTGTTTAGAAGGAACTTTCCACCTGCTTTTCATTGACAGCCCCAGTAGGGGGTTTTACAAGGCTTCCCCGACTTCTGGGAGCAGTGCCCAGGGATTCAGCAGTAAGCAGTCTGTCTCCCTACCCTCTGTGAGGCACAGTTCACCCAAATTCTGGAAATAACAAGATTGTGCTGTGTTTCAAAGAGATCCATAAGAGGCCAATATGTAGCAACACTGTCGAAGAGGAAGAGTCTTGTGGAGATAAAGTCTGCTGTTATGAAACAGAAAGGCATCTCACTGACTTTTTTTTTAAGCCTTAACTCCCTATTCCCTACCCCCACCCCATCCCCTGGTAGCCTGTATTCTAGATTCTGACTCTGTGAGTTTGCTTATTCTAATTATTTCATGTTGGAGAGATCCATACAGTATTTGTCCATTTGTGTCTGGCTTATTTTACCCAAAGTGGTGTCTTTTAGGTTCATCCAGGTTGTCGCATGTATCAGGACTGTGTTCCTTTTTGGGCTGAATAATATTCCATTGTGTGTGTATGCCACATTTTGTGTATCTATTCATGGGTTAATGGACACTTGGGTTGCTTCCACCTTTTGGCAATTATAAATAATGCCACTATGAACGTCGATGTGCAAATATGTGTTCAAGTCCCTGCTTTCAATTCTTTTGGGTATATTCCTAGTATTGGGATTGAAGGGTCGTATGGTAATTCTATTCTTAACTTTCTGAGGAACTGCCGCATTGTCTTCCACAGTGGCTGCGCCATTTTACATTCACACCAGCAAGAACAAGTGTTCCTATTTCTCCACATCTTCTTCAACACTTGTAATTTCTTTTTTTTTTTTTAATTAATAGCCATTTTAGTGGATATGAAATGTGAAATGGAATCTCATTGTGGTGACACTCACTGAATTTTGATTAGCTTTTATAGGAAAAAAGCTTGTTCTTTCTTTTCAATGATAGAAAAAAATAAGCCATACTATTTATATTTTTTTCCCCAGAGAAATCTTGTGGTTATAGACAACCAGCTACATTTCTTAGAAAGTTCCCATGTTTCTTTTTTTAAAATTTTTATTTTAGTAACATTTAAACAATCTAATCCCATGTCTTTTAAAGCCTCCCTACCACACATCTTTCTGACAGACCTAGTGCAAGTTTAGCTAACTATGGTCTGCTAGATATATTTGCAGAATTTAACACAACAAATGTCATGAGGCATTGAGTTTTGATTGGGGGAAATTTAGTGATGAGGAGAATGTAGCCTGGTGATTCCAGGAGTGATTACGAGATGACGGGGGATGTTGCGAGTGCGTGAGTGCTCCCCAGTACTGAGCAGGGTAGAAGGAGAGGTTGGCACTGGATTGACCACATATTCTCTTCTTTATAGGCTGGTCCAAGACATGGAGGCAGCAGATGTCTCTTCTCTGTGTCCCAAGGAGCCTGGAGGTCTGTATGTTCAGGGAAACCTGGGTGGAGTGAGAGAAAGGGGATGGAGAGTTGTCTGTTTTGGACCCTTTTAACACTTGGATCCTGGGAGAATGACGGCCAGTGACCCAGGGCTTATCTTCTTTGGGAATCCCCTTCCCAGATCCAGAATCACCCTACATTTCTCCCCCTCACCCCCCTGCCTCCAGCCTGTATCCTCACCACCTTTTGTGCCTTTGCTCTCTCCCCACAGAACACCCAGTAGTGTTTGAAGTTCCTGTGGCCACAGTCGCCCATGTGGTCTTGCCGTGTTCCCCGAGTTCAGCCTGGGCATCCTGCGTGTGGCACCAGCCTGGTGGAGTGACTGCACTCCCCCCACGGAGGGATGGGTTGGAGGTGGTGGTGACCCCAGGGGCCATGGGTGCTTACGCCTGTGAATGTCAGGAGGGTGGGGCTGCCCGAGTGGTAGCGGCTTACAGCTTGGTATGGGGCAGCCAGCGGGCCCCCCATGGCCGGGCCCACACAGTGGGGGCTGGGCTGGCTGGCTTCCTCCTGGGGGTTCTTGCAGCTTCCCTGACTCTCCTCCTGATCGGTCGGCATCAGCAGCGACGGCGACAGAGGGAACTCCTGGC
>PVKY010008895.1:0-13716 GCA_004027775.1 Bradypus variegatus
GTATGAGAAGGGGCACCCTCCACGCCAGACACCGAGGCACTAGTCCACACCACTCCCGTCTTATCTGCCGCCGCTCCCGGTCTCCAAATGCCAAGCCCCTGTTTCCCCGCACCGCAGCGTGGCTGAGGGACTAATCAGACTCACTCACTCGTTTCAGAATGCAGACTTCTGGTTTCACCAAATGGACGTTCCCTGTGGCTTTAGCAGACCTTGTCCGGCTGTTGCTACTTTGGAGGTGACGTTCTGGGTCACTTTCTGGTTTTTATTCATTGTTTTTCACGGAGGTGTCTCCTTGCTCTGTCTCATCTAGCCGCCATCATAGGTTCTCCCCGCCATACCATTTTAAAAAACTTTTTATTTTGAAATACATTCAAACAGAACAGTTACAAAAAGAATATAAATCTTATATACAGAACTCCAACTACCCCTACCCCCAGATACCCAGAACCACCAATGTTAAAATTTTGCCACATTTCCCATGTTATTCTATCTAGCTAGCTAGCTATCAAACTGTCTATCTAACTGCTTATCAGTCCACTTTCTGAACACTTGTGTGTAGATTGTATACATCATGCTTCTTGAACACTTAATAATGCCATGTGAATTTCCCAAGAATGAGGATATTCACTTATGTGACTACCTAAAGTTCAGTTATTAAATTAGGTTCAGGAAATTCAACATTGATATAAAGCTTACAGCCTTTATTTCAGTTTTTTCATATGTTTGAACATTTGAGCCTCTTCTCTTCCCTTGTTAAATCCTGTCTAGGATCACGTATTGCATTTAATTCTCTCTTTAGTCAATCTTTCTTTTTCTTCTTTTAATTGTGGGAACATATATAGAACATGAACTTTCCCATCTCAGCTACTGCCAAGCATACCATTCAGTGAGATTAGTGCAAAATTCACAGTTCTGCAGTAGCTACACCACCAACCGTTACTAAAACTTTCCCAACTCTCCAAACAGAAACCCTACACCCATTATGCATTAATTCCCCATTCCTCCTGGTCCCTGCCCCTGGCAACCTATATTCTAATTTCTGTCTCTATGAGCTTACATATTCTGATATTTTCTTTGTAGTTACCATGGGGCTTGAATTTAACATCCTAAATCTATAACAATCTCGTTTGGTTTGATACCAATTTAAATTCAATAGTATATATAAACTATGTTCCTGTACTCTGGTATCATTTTGTTAATGTCTTTTAGCTGGTTTTAAGCTTTTAAAAAGTGTCTTTCTGGTGTGCTTTTGTTGTCTGTAGGGATGTTATTCTTCTCCACATTCTTTTTTTAGAGTAATTTTGTATTTCTGGGATTTGACCTTGATACTTTTCCATAGCACCTTTTTATGTGAATTTAGTTTTTTCTAACATTTAGGAGACTTGGTTAAAATAGTTTTTCCATCTTGACAGAGCTCTCCCTTCTGTTTTTGTACACTGTTAAAAAAAATACGTTGACTCGCTTTCTAAGATTTCCTGGCTCTACTCCCCTCCCCTACTTTAGCTGGCCCTCCTCTTTTCTTTATGTCTGCTGTTCCTATACTGCTCAATTTTGATTCTCTTCCCAGAAGTTTCTTCTCAGCCTGGAACCTGTACTGGAAGGAAGACTTGGTGGGCGTTTCGAGAATCCATAGGAGCTAAACTGCTTTGGCGCTTTAGGCTTCACGGCAGCTGTCTTGCATTCACCCACTTATTAGAAAGGGCAAACCCTTCCTGGGTTCAGCTGCTGTTCTCATATTGTCCCACTAGCTTTCCAGTAAATATATGTTGCAATTTAGGGTTCTTTAGTTCTCAGATCTGCAGATACCTTGTTGCTTCCCTTTTATTTCTCCTGTACAGAGAAACCAAAGGAACAAAGGCCTTGTGCTCTTGGTGATTTGGGGGGTAGTTCATGAAGATACCTTTTCATCTAGTTTTGTTGCAAATAGGTTTGTGGGATTTTGTTTTGTCTCTTATGTGGGATTTGGGAAGATCTCAAATCTATGCTGTGCATGCCTGCCCCCACCTTCACCGAATTCCCCAACTATTATCATTTTACAGGTAAGGAAACTGAAACCCCAAGGAGGTGATCTGTCCAAGTTCACACAGCCAGCGGCCGAGGAGAGATGCATGCGAGGGCACTTGCTCTGTGCCTGGAACATAGGCGATGCTTAATGCAGACCAGTTCCTTCCTGTTTCCCACCCTCCTTCCACCTGCTGGGGTCCCTTTGGGATTCTGTTATTGACAATTAAATTAGATTATCCCTGCAAAGAGCTTATCACCCTTCCAACAACAACAACAAAAAAGTGTCTATTAAATGATAGCTGTTAGTAAAGAAATTTATGGCCAAAGCAACTGAAGATTAGAGAGGTTAAATAATTGCTCCAAAGTCATGGAGCTGGTGAGCGGCACAGAGAGGATTTAAACTCAGATCTATTTGACCAGGACAGGAGCCAACTTTATTTCTCCTATATCAATAGTTCTCAACTGGTGACAATTTGGTCCCCAATTACCCAGTGGATATTTGGCGATGTCTGTAGACATATTTGATTGTCACCACTGTGTGTGTGTATGTGGTAGGGGGGCTCTACTGTCATTTAGTAGGTAGAGGCCAGGGATGCTCCTAAACATCCTACCATGTACAGGGCAGCCCCTCCACCCCCCAACAAAGCATTATCTAGCTCAAAATGTCAGTAGTGCCAGGGTTGAGACTCCATACCTTATACCATGGTGTCATCCTACACAGGTCTTACCCCAGACTCAATACTAAAGCTGGTTCGAGAAGATTTACTGATTTCACAGTCTCATGCCCTGAAACAACAGAGACAGCTTGGGCTTTTCTGGCCTCATCCAGCACACACCCAATGCCTACATTTCTTTCTTCAAAGACTGGCTGGAGCCAAGAGGGCAGGATGTAGGGAACCCTCCAAACCGAGACAAGGTTCAAGCTGGTGAGTGGAAGTAATCACAACCCATCAACAGACATTTCCTGATATGATGTACTAGAACTCTGTACATGCCACCCCACTGAATCCCTTTGAGGACACCTAAACAAGGAGCCCCATCCCTACTTTACACACGAGGGAATGGGTCTTTTCAAGGGCTTATTCAGAGTTTCTCACTTCTGAATGTACAAGGCAGAGAAGCAGAAAGGAAGGGCAAAGGCCAAGGTGGGATACAGAAGTTCAATGCCCAGCTCAAACCCTGAGTCATCAGGTGACCTTGGGAAAAAATTTCCCTCTTTTCTGAGCCTGCTTCTCAATCTGTAGAAACAAAAAGGCAGGACTTCATGAGCTCTAAGGCAGCGTAAAACTTGGGGCTGTGGTATCATACAGACTTGGGTTCAAATCCAGCTCTTTCGCTGAATATCTTGAGCCTTTAGATGAGTCATTTTCCTTTTCTGGGTCTCAGTGTCCTCATCTGTAAATGAGACAATCCTAGCCTGATTTCCACCGGGTTATTATAATTGAGATCATGCAAGTAAACTAGCCTAGCATATGGAATCCCTCAAAAAATGGAAACTATTATGGCTGTTGTCATTTATCTGAGAACCTTCCAATCCCAGATTAACTCAGTTCTCTAAAATATAACACTAGGGGGAACCCAAAATAATGGCCCTCGCTTGCGGGATGGGGCAGGGGCACCTGGGCATCTCTGAGTTCCCTTCCTGCCCTGCCGAGCTCTTGTGATCAAGTTCTAGACCTGTGTTCCTCTCCTCCTGCTGGCAGCAACTGGGATTGCAACCTGGGCCCTGGGTCCTGCTTGAGGAGAGGGGTGTATCCCAATGCTTAGAACAGCATGGTTTGGACAGGATGTCCCTCGCCCTTAGCCACAAGAGTTGACATTTATTAAGCACTTCCTGTATGCCTGGCATGAGGCAAGGTGTTTTCCTTTTATGAGTTCAGTTAATCCATGTAATCAGCTTTTTGCCCATGGGGAACTAGAGGCCTTAGGAATTGGTGTGACAGCGAAAGTCGCATGGCTGGGATGTGGGTTGCTAGATTGTGATCGACTGAATAACGCTCTTCCCCAAAATGTCTTCATTCTAATCCTAGTAAGCTTGCTTACATGGTAAAGGGAACTTTGCAGATGAGATTTGAGTTCAAGATTTTGAGATGGGGAAATTACCATAGATTATTCAGGTAGGTCCAGTGAATCATGAGTCCTTACATGATGGATGCAAGACAAGCAGCATTGGCAGCAGGAGATGTGACAACAGAAGCAATGGAGTGATTTGAGGACGGGGCATGAGCCAAGAAATGCAGGTGGCTTAGCTTCAAGAGGGTGAAAAAGGCAAGGAAACATTCTCTTCTGAAGCCCCCAGAGGGAACACAGCCCTGCCGATACTTTAATTTTAGACTTCTGACCTCCAGAACTGTAAAAGAATGCATTATGCTGTTTTAAGTCCTTAAGTTTGTGGTAATTTACTACAGCAGCAATAGGACATAAATACACAGATTTAGTAAATAAAAGAAAAACAAAAAGCTCAAACAAAAAATGCCATAGAAGGCCCAGTTAAATTTAAACTTCCAATAAACATATAATTTTAGTATAAATATGTCCCATACACACACAAAAAACGGTTATTCGAAATTCAAGTTTAACTGAATGTTCTGTAATTTTATTTGGCAATCCTAGGAGTGGTAGAAGCCAGAGCTACAAGCCCCCCGCCTCCACCCCAGCATCTGGCAGAAATTGCCATGTTATTGGGGCCCTAGTGGGTCAGTCACCCCCCACCCCAGCCCCTCCTCTGGTCCCTGGAAGAGACCGTTTAAGGTCGTTTCTTGGATACTCCTCTGGGCTCCAAGTCCTAGACCACCAGCATCTCACTCTAGAAACAGATGAGTATCTTCAATCTGCCCGAAAGAGGGACCCAGAAGATTTGCCTCAAAGTTGTAGTTGAATAAAATATATGTTGGGGAGTGTGAAAAAGGGGGATTTTAATGGACTTGGGGTGGAGACTTGTCAAACCTTTTTCCAAGTTATCACTGTTTGGAGGGAACTTCATGAACTCCAGAGTAGGAAACATGCAATTATTGAACCAGATCCCAAGCTAGAATCATGTTACAGATGAGGAAACTGAAGGCCAAGGAGGAATGGGGACTTGCCCAAGGTCACCTTGGCTTACAATAGACAGACGTCCACTGGTTTGGAATCCACCCCTTTGAAGAGGCAAGTCCTCAGGGTAGCTGTAGTGGTGGGAAGGGTCTTGGAATGCTAATCCCGAGGTCTAGGTTTGAAGCCCTTTACTTCAAAGGGCTGGCCAGTTTCCCTTTCATGAAATAGTGGAACTTCATAAATATGTGAATTGAAGGAGATAATGGATGTAAAACACCAGGTACATGGTAGTATGTTCCAGGGAAATGAGGCTTCTTTCCTTCTCTTTTCTGGGCCTTGGTCTCCCCATCTGTAAAACGAGGTAGAAAGTCACCCGCCCTCCCCACTTCTCCCGGCCATTTTCTCCGCGGCTCCAGTCGTGCTAGCGGAGCGCGCGGGCCGCCAGGTGGAGACACAAACCTGGCTTTGCGGAGCAAAATTGCACATGCGCACTCACAAACGGGCGACCCTCCTGTCCATGCCCCTGTACGTCACTTCCGGCGCGAGGGGCGGGGCCGAACCGGGCCGGGCCGGGAGCGGAGTGCGGGTCAGGTCCGTGTTCGCTGCTAGTGCAGGCTCTCGCTTCTGTTGACCCGCGCTCCGCCCGGTAGCCTGGCCGGTGAGTGCCCGCGAGCCTGTCCGCGTACCCTGGGGGCGGCGGAGAGGCACCCCCGATAGGGAGGGATAGTTGGAAGTGGGAGCCCGAGGATAGAGTCCCCAGGACGTGGAGACATCTGGGGAGGGGGTGACAGCCGGAAGTGGGGGCCTCGGAAGGTTTTCAACGGGATGTGGGGGTGGGGGTCTCTGGGATCTCATGAGAGGTTGCTTCCTGCTCTGTCTGCTTGTTGGGGGGTGGGGGAAGGAGGGAGATGCTCCGCAGCATGATGGGCGCCGTGCGAGGAAGAAGAGTCAGCCTGTGGGATTCCCTTCTTTCTCCCCCAGGAATTCCCGGCTTAACAAGAGGTGTTTGCATCCCATTCGTATGTCCATCCATCAGTTCATTCACCAGAGTCACTGAGCCCTGCTCTGTGCTTGACCCTGCTGAGGCCCCAGAGATTGAACAGGAAGCTCCAGGTGGGGTGTGGAGGTTATGAGCCCAGGATGGAGCTAGTCACATCTTCGCTCTCCCTCACTAGGTGTGTGCCCTTGGGCACGTCACGTAACCTCATATTTTCCACATTTACTGAGTATTCTTGTGTTCATGCGCTGGGGATAGCAGTGAGCATGACAGGCAAGTTCCCTGCTGTCATGGAATTTACATTCTAGTGTAGTTTCCTCGTTTGTAAAATGGAAACAGTAATAATGCTTTCACTGAATACTGTGAAGGTTAAATGCGAAAACGATGTAAAGAGCTTATTTTAGCACAGCGCTTGATGCGTGGTGAAACACTCAAATACTTATGGGCTCTTTTTATTATTTTACTATGATGTAAGCTTCATAAAGGCAAAGAATTATATTGCTCAGGTGTCCCCAGCACCTATGGGCTCAGTGCTTAACATATGTGGTACGTGATCAATAATTATTTGGTAAATGAATGCACGGTGAAACTGACTTTGAAGAGCTTCCTGTAAAAACCCATGACACTGGGCTGCAATTTCTAAAAGGGAAGTAGGAACCCAGTGCTGTGGAAAACTGGAGGGAATCACCCTGGAGGAGTCAGGAAAGGCTTCACAGGTGGTGACATTGAGCTGGGCCTTGAAGGTGATGAGTTGTCTGGTTGGGAACAAAGAAGGAGAGGAAATTCGAGGCTGAGGCTATCAGAAGCACATGATGTGGTCTGAAAATGGTAGGTCAGTAGTTTGTTTTGGCTGGAATTTAATGTGCATTGAGAGGGGGAGTTGGGGGTGGGGTGGAATGAGGCTGGAGAGAGGCTTTGAGGCTGGCCCTGTAGCCTTTGGATGCCACAGTTTGTCTCCCAGGTAAGCACAAGATGGGACTACAGGTGTCGCTTGCTGTCTTCCTTGAAAACAGAGCCCAGGGTGGGTCCTGTCAACCCATGGTTGTTGTGCCATTCCTCACGCAGCATTCCTCTGCTGAGCAAATTAAACTCACCCAGAAAATATTTATGGAGTGCAGACAGTATGTCTGACACCATGTTAGGTGCCAGGTTTCAGGTGAGAAACAAGACAGAAGGCTTGTGGCTTCAAGCCACCATCATAATCCTGGATTATTTGCAGTAGCCTCTAAGTGGTCTCTTTGCTTCTGTCTTCATCCCCATATAGTCTGTTCTCAAGACAGCAGCAGAGTGATCCTTTTAAAATATAAATTAGGTCATGTCACTCCTCTGCTCAAAACCTTCTATGGCTCTCACCTCACCCAGAGTAAAAGTCAAAATTCTTATTGGTGACAAGGCCCTTCCCAGTACCCCTCTGAATTCATCTGTGAATACTCTCCACCTTGCTCACCTGGCTCCAGCCACACTGGCCGCCTTGCTTTTCCTAGGAAGAGCCTGGCATGTTCCTGCCTCAGGCCTTGCGCTTATTCTTCCCCCACATATCTGCATGGGTGGTTTCCTCACCTCCTTCAGGTCTTTATTTAGATCCCACCTTAGAGAGGCCACCCTAACCACCCTATTTAAAACTGCAACCCCTATCCCCATTCACATCCAATCTCCTTCCCTGCTTGATTTCTCTTCATAGCACTTAAACCTTCTAATACGCTATGTAGTTTATTTTGCTTATAGTCTGTCTTCCCCACTAGAATCTAAGCTCAATGAAGGCAAGATTTTTTTGTGTCTTCATTGCTGTATCCCTGGTACTTGGGAGAGGATCCTGTACCTAGTACTGCTCAACATTTGTTACATGAATGAAGTGGCATCTAGTGGGAGACCTAGGGTGAATCGGCATTGGGCAGGTGAAGAAGAGGAAAAAGCATGTTAATCAAAGGAATCAGGATGTGCCCAGGACAGAAGAACCCAGCTTTGAGAGGAAGTAAAAGCAGTTGGGTAGGGCTGGAGGTTGGGCCAGGTGCAACACCAGAGACATTTGCAGAGATCCCTCAGACTATCTCTGCTTTCCCTGTTGAACTTGGAATGGAGGATCAGTGAAAACCCTTAGACAAGAGCTTGGGCTTTGGAGCTGGGCAATGCTGCTGCCACCTTATTCCTGGAAGATCTCAGGCAGCTGTTTTGGTTAGTTTAGAGTGTTAGAAGCAGACTCTAGGATGAAATGAGACCTGCCAGAAACTTACAGGAGAAGGTGCCTGTGAAGGATAAAGGGGCGGCGAGCCAGAGAAGCCAGGGGGAGAATTCAGACTGATGCAGGTGAGACCCCTGTGAAGGAGGTTTGGGCAGGAAGTCTCAGCCTGCAGTGCAGTTCCAAGAAAGGTTTGGCCAGGCCAACAGGGATCCCTCGAGCCAGGTCACCTGCTAGAGGAGTCTCACATCTCACTTGGCACTGGCTGTGGTAGTCTGTGGGCAGTATGGCCTCGGTCTGCCCCAGAGGGGCAGCAGCAGCTGGGGCCATAATAATTTTGCTTCCCCCAGCAGGAGAGCTGAGCAGCACCTTTTCATGGCCACCAGATATACATACATATGTACTGGTAAAAAATTCAAATAGTACATTAAAAATTAAGTCCTTTTCCCACTTAAATGGCCGTGTTACCTAAAGGTAACCCTCAGTAACAGTTTTTTATATCTCCTTCCAGAAATTTTCTGGACACTTGTAAGTATATACATCTTAAAAACATAAATGCAGATATTTTATACACATTCTTCTGCAACCTTCTTTTTTTTTCCTTAACATATCAATTCCTAAAGATCTGCCTAATTCCTTTTCATGGCTGGATAGTTTCCCATTCAATGCCATCTTGTTTAAGCACTTTTCTACTGATGTGCACTTGTTTCCAGTCTTTTGCCATTATAATCAGTACTGTCACGGTCATCCTCATGTGCATCTTTTGCACGTACATACAAGTATATGTCCTAGAAATGGAATTGCTGGGTCAAAGGGCATGGGCTTGAAATTTTAATAGACATCAGTAAATTGCCCTTGAAAAAGGCAACATCACCTTATACTCCCATCAACAGCAAGCATGTCAGAGTGCCTGTTTTTTATTTTGTCAGTCAGAATCTCAAATTCACCCTCATTTAATTTTGAGCAAGGTTGAGCACCTGACTACGTTTATAATCATGCAGCTGTATTTAATGAAGAGTGTACATCTGCTGCTGCTGCTACCTGGGAGCCTCCGTGGGGCGATTCTAACCTCAGTCTGGGCGTACGGTTCACATCCAGCTCCTTACCCTGGTTAAGAATTACTGCTCTGAGGTTGCTTGGCTTGATAAAAATGTCCTTGTCTCCGTATGTCATGCTGTCCTGGGGTCTGAAACGAGCAGTGCTGGGCTTTATTAACTTCACGTGGGACTTCTGTTTTGACAGGATCCTGCTAACTAATGTCAGAAGAAAGTGACTCGCTGAGAACCAGCCCCTCTGCGGCCTCACTTTCTGAAAATGAGCTGCCGCCACCCCCTGAGCCTCCTGGCTACATGTGCTCCCTGACGGAAGAGCTGGTCACCAAAGCCAGGGAAGAGCTGCAGGAGAAGCCGGAATGGAGACTTCGGGATGTACAGGCCCTTCGTGACATGGTGTGGAAGGAGTACCCTAACCTGAGCACCTGCCTTGATGACGCCTTCCTACTGCGTTTCCTCCGAGCCCGCAAGTTTGATTATGACCGGGCCCTGCAGCTCCTGGTCAACTACCACAGCTGCCGGAGGAGCTGGCCGGAAGTCTTCAATAACCTGAAGCCATCGGCCTTAAAAGATGTCCTCGCTTCCGGGTTCCTCACTGTGCTGCCCCACACTGACCCCAAGGGCTGCCATATCCTCTGCATCCGCCCAGGTATTTTCCTAGACTGCTGCAGGGTGTATGTGTACAGTGCCTGTGTTTGGGATGTCTGCCCAGCACGTGTCCCTTTCCTATTCCACCCCCTTCCCATCCCTGTTGTAGTCAAGGCTTTTTTGATTGCAAATGACAAAAACCTACTCAAACCATTATAAGGAAAAGGTAAAGGATTTAGTCTAAGGAGTGGGTGTATCTCATAGAATCAGAGAGCTGAGTGCGCAGTAGATCTCTCTAGGGCCTGGAAGCAGGAACCAGACTGTCGTCAGGAGCCAAGACAGGTATTCTCTGTCTCCGTCTCTGGCTGTCAGTCTGTGTGTCTCTCTGTGCCACACATTTCTGCAGCCTTTGCATATCTTCTTCACACTTCTCTCTCTGTAGAATGACTTTTGCTGCTTCTGTGCATTTGGCTAAATCTGGCACCCCTGGCCAGCCAACTAAGTTCCCTCAATCCAAATTTCACGTTTTGAGGAGAGAGTACCTAGTGGGCCCAGGAATCTGCTCCTGGTCATAGGTTGCAAGCCTGCTTGCTAGGACCCTTCCAGTCCCCTCCTTTGTGAAAAGGTTGGGGTACAGATCTCCATGAAAGAGGGTGTGGGCTGGGCAGATGCTTGAAAAGCTGTCTACTATGTGTTTCCTCCAACCTTTCATTCCTTTCTTCTACTTTGTTAAGCTACTGAAAGGATTCACTTTGATGCATTGTTTGATCTTAGCGCTTTATACCTTATATTTTCTTTGGCACCACAGTTTTCAGTTAGGAGCAGCTCTCCACCCCCTCCCTCCAAAAAGCATTTAGAGAAGGGTGGGAACACGTTTTGGTTGACACAGTGACTAAGGGGTGCTAGAACTCAAGCCTTCCGATTCATAATCCTGTTCTCTTCCGTGACACCAAATGCATTATAAAGTCAGGAGTGCTCTCCACTCTACCCCAGCAGCAACCTTTTCCATCAGACCAGAGCTGAGAAACAAATTTCAAAGTAAGATTGCAATGTTCTTCTCAAGCAAGCCAGGAAATCTAGGACATGCTGGCAGCCTTCTTTTCCTCATGCATCCAAACTCCTCTTGAAGGAAAGTCTGATGGGGAATAGAAACCTCCATGTATGTCCTCTGCCTTTAAGTCCCATGTCACAGTTTCCTTTACTCATTCATCTCTTTGGAGATGAAACCATTCCTTTGAGTCTTTACTCTGTACAAGGTGCAGTGTTAACTGCTTTACCTGCTGTTTTGGACACTTTCCAAAATTAGGGGTGGTTTCTTTTAAAATAAAATAAGCAATGCAGCGGAAGTTACAGGTCACCAGGAGGCCTAGAAAACAGGCAATAGGTTTTCCTGCTGCTCCTTTGTATTCAACTCATAAGAATATGACAAAACAGTCAGATATTACCACACTGGCTTGAGCTCTTTGCTTGTTTTGTTGCAACCCTTTGCCAGTGAGATGCATTTTTTTCCCCATGTCTGGAGCCGATACGGACCCCTCCCCACCAACCCAGATTTTCTTCTTAACTGGGCATCAGCTTTGCTTTTCTAAAACCTCTTCTGGAAAGGATGGGGATGATATCCAGTTATGTGGAAACAAACTTAATTGGCAGCAACATTAAATAGCAAGCTGACACAATTTTTAGACAAAGACTTACGAATTTTACACACTTAAATGTTCCATTGGTGAAAATCATGTGAAGTTTTATCTAAGAAAGAGGCACACAGATCTTGGTGGGATTCTCTTAAGAATAGTGGTCATCAGTCAACAGTTGTCATTTTCATCCTTTTCCCAAAGAGAGAGAAACACCTTTAAATATAAGGAGTGTATTATAGGAACTTCCCGCCACGGGAGGGGAAGTTATGAGGGATCTCCTGGAACTTATGCATAATTAGCTTACTCCCTCTTTACAGCATCTCCTGTAGATGGTGTATGGGTTAGGACTTACTCTTGGTGGCCAGCGACAGGAAGCCAACTTGGATTGGGCACAGCTGGATTTGGGGGTGCACACTACAGCACTGGAAAGATGTCTCCATCTCTCTTATCTTTGGCATGGGCATCAGTGTCAGGCCAGCTCTTGACTCATGGGGCTCCTGAATCCCTGGTTCACATCCTGACCACTACAAGTGGGAAAAAAATATCTTTTCTTTCCAAAGGGCCAAAATTCCAGAATTGAGTTTCATTGACTCTGCATGACCTGGCTATGGCCACAAAGATGTAATGCCTGAGTTGGCCAAGCTGGGTGACTTACCTGCCTCTGGAGCCAAGAATCAAGTCAGTTCTCCCCAAACTCCATGACTAGAGTGGAGGAGGGCTGGTTCTCCAGGGAAAATCCAGATGATGTTTTGAGAGTAAGAGGAAATGTCTGATGGCAGGAAGCACAGGTATCCACTCAGGTAGATGTTGTTATACCATTCTGCTGACAAAGGGATTGATGCACAAGGTGAGGGAGTAACTTGTCTCAAACCACATAGCTAGTAAAATTCAAACCCAGGTGTGTTTGACTTCAGGTCTCATATTTTCAACCTCAACACTGGATTGCATTTCCATTTCAGAATGTGCTGCTGTGTTTGGTATTAAGAAACATCAGCTCTGATTAAAGTGCCACATTTACTGACCTAAATAGAATCATGGCCATTAGAATACCTTTACTTTCATTTTTTAAACAACAGTTTTAAAAGGAGATAAATTTTGGCCTGTTTGATTACTTGTTTGTGTTTTTTTCTGTAACATATTGTCTATCTTTGTGACCTTAGACAGGTGGATACCCAGCAACTATCCAGTTACAGAGAATATCCGAGCCATATACTTGACATTAGAAAAACTCATTCAGTCTGAAGAAACCCAGGTGAATGGAATTGTCATTCTTGCAGACTACAAAGGAGTGAGCTTATCAAAAGCATCTCATTTTGGCCCTTTTATAGCGAAAAAGGTGATTGGCATCCTTCAGGTATGGCCCATATTTGTCATGTGCCCTTCCATGTTTGTGTTTGGCTTTTCTCAGGGCCCTGTCCATTTACTGCAGGCCTTAGATGATTCACAAGACTGCCTTCTTCCTCTTACAATCAAAAAAAATACAAAAGCATTCATTACGTGAGGAAATTTACTCCTATTTTCCACTCATTCTCTTCAAGGTCTCTGGGAGTTTCCAAGGTGCCTCTTTAACCTGGCAAGTGATCAGCTTTAGGGCAAGAGTCCAAAAGGCAAGGCAGGGACATGCTTTTTGTCTTTTTTTTTTTGCTAGAGGGCAGAGGAATTCTCCTAACATATGAAACTGACTGGGAATTGTGCTTCTGTCCCATTGAGGGAGCCTCTCACTTTTCTCTGTGTGACCTGGGGACGTGCAGTGCTTTTGGACTGTGTTTTGTGCAGATGCTTTCTCACCTCATGTTCTGCATTTCCGAACACAGGCCACTAAAAGAGACTGGAAACCATAAAATCCTCTAATTCGAACAAAAGTTCTTTACGTCTCTGCACAGTGCTTAACAGTTTGCAGAGCACTTTTACAGTCATTTTAATCAATTCAGTCCTTCAGGGAATCCAGTGAGATAGACAGGGCAAGAGTAATTTTTTCCTTATTGATAAAATGAGGAAACTGAGACCTAGAGAGGCTGTGACTTAGCTGAAGTCACACAGCTCTAAGTAACTAAAATAGGTTTTGATTTGTTGTTCATTCTGACCCACCAAATGGGATGCTGTGTCTTACAAACTAGGGTACACCAGGGATACCACAGTTCTCAGTTGAATTTCATGAATGTGTCTGACCCCCTACTGTGCACCACCAGGCTCATTATTTAAACAAATAAATGTCACTTTTGGTTATTATCG
>PVKY010008896.1:0-13721 GCA_004027775.1 Bradypus variegatus
TGTGTTGGAGAGCATTTAAAACACGTTTAAACAAAGTGGAAGGAACACAACACAAATTCAAAACATTATGAAAAGGTCATACACAGTAACAGATTAATTTCAAATTAGTGCACTGGAAAGCTCTGTGCCACGAACATTATAACATTTTAAATTTACCTGAATATTGAATATCAGCCATAACATCTTCACTTAATGGTTGATACATTTTTATCCATACCATAATCCATTGACATCAATCAATAGGCTAACGTGGTTTTATCACAGTAACGTAAATTAGAGGTTGGCAAATCTGACCTGCTGCCTGTTTTTTTTGTATGGCCCACAAGTTAGTTTTTTTGTATTTTTAAATGTTGTAACAAAAAAGCAAAGAATATACAATAGAAACCTTACGTGGACTAAAAAGACTAAAATATTTACTATCTGGCTATGTACAAACAAGTTTTTTAACCCCTGATATAAATTATAACATTTTAAATTACTTTTCCACATCACTCAAACAACCTATATACTTAATAAAATGATATTCAGGGGAAAGAGAGTTAGATTGGGGGTAATAAAATCCAGGTCACCACCAAGTAGCTACGTATATGTTATCTCTGTGAAAGTCCCACTCTTTCTGAGCTCCGGTTTCTTTAACTCTGATAAGAAGTTTATTATTTATAATAAAAAGATAAGTGTTTGCAAAGGGAAAACGAGGGCAGTAATTTGAATCTCCCAATGAATTTTTCCATTTACAAGTCATTCCTTTCCACTATCTAATAACCTCTACCCCAAAACTTTTACAAATCATTAGGCTACATGACAAACCTAGCCCAGAAACCAAAACAAAATCCTATCCTCAATAAAACAAATATATGCATATATTGATTACTGCTGCATAAATGCGACCCCAAAAATCAATGACTTAAAACAATAACAATCATTTTTATTATCATTCATGGTTCTGAGGTTCAACTTGGCTCAACCAGGCTTTGCTCATTGTGCCTATCATCAGATAGCAGCTAGGAGTGAAATTATCTGAAAGCTTGCTCATACACGCTTGCCTGGTGCCTGAGCTAGTCATTTCTCGCCCTGCTTCCCACCCATGCCACCATGGTGGCTCTCCACCATGGCAGCTTCAGCATCACTGGACCTCTTACATGGTGGTTCAGAGTTCTGCAGGAGCCAAAGACACAGGTTTTTTGTTTTTTTTGTTTTTTCCTTTTTAATATCCCAAAAGACAAAGCGCCAAGTGGAAGCCCAACAATATTACCATAACATTTTATTTGTAGAGCCAATCACAAAAGCCAAGAGCAGGGGACACAGACTCTACCTGTTCAGTAAAGTGTCAAATTCATGGTGGTTTATGTTCTTAAAATTACCACATATGATGGCTTCACATATCTGTGAATATAATAAAAGCCAATGAACTGTATAATTTAAATGGGTGAATTTTATAGAATGTGAAATATAGCTCAATAAAGGTGCTAGAAAAATAAAACAACCACATATAGGTTTATTTAATTTTAAGAATTTTAATTATAAATGTAAGGTGTATTTTCAAAAGCCAAAAACCGGTTTATAAAGGTGAATATGAAACGTATAGTACTGAGTTATATGGCTAACTTAAGCTGTCTACTTCCTTCACTGCCTACAAAATGTACATTTTGTATGCATATTTTAATTCATTTTTTTCACTTTCCAATGAGTTCATTATAATGAAAGAAAACATTTTAACTCTCTGAAGTAACTCCCTGAAGTTACTGCTATTAAAGACTATCACTAGCATATCCATTTTGGAAAAAATTATCTCTTTAAGAGATATACTATAAAAGTAACCCCTATTCAGTATTTCTGAGATACAGCACTTCACATTAAAAGCTTTTTTGGGGGGTAAGTCTATATAAAGAACTGTACAGACTTTTAAAAAATCATTCTAAAACCTCTAAAATTTTGTGTTACCAAATTAGGATGACACGATATGAAATTTTTCACAATGTGGCAGCACAACTAAAATGAAACATAAAATGCTTTGTTAAACAGTATTTCCATTCACAGTCAAAATTCAAGTCGAACCAAAATTTGTACAGTGGCAGCCTGTAGGATGAATCTAGTCCTCAGATGTGTTCTTTTTCAACCCTCCAAAGGTTTAATATAAAAATCCAGATCCCATATTTCTGAGGTTAATTATGAGCCCAAATTCTCACCTGAAAACAACCAGCTGGAACAGTCTTGACAGCCTTCTGTTAAAACAGAGAGGGTAACATATGTGCAGCGTTTGCATGAGACAATCTGGGTTTTGTCCATTGAATCAACACATTTACTACAATGTCTAAACACAGACCCTGCCTGCTTTTCTTTTTTTTTTTTAGCTAATACTTAGAATCACCTATTGTAGTAAGCCAAGTATTTTACCTGCCTGACCCTAGAATGTATGACATTCCCAGCCTAGGAAAACCACCAACCTTAACTCCAGGGACACGACTGATGAGAAATAACCTGTATCTTAGACACAGTCTATTTTTTGAACCCAGGAACTTTGGGTCAGAACATACAAAGTACTATTTACTTAAAGATTCAGCATCAGACTAAGATTTTGAGTTTTTAAAGAAAGAAAACTGAGAAGTTAAATAGACTACAAATCTTGTTTGCCAACCCAGTTCACCAAAGTACATTATGCCTTTTTAATGCATTCACTATCATTTTAGTAGGGTTTGGCAATGATGCAAAATTTCCTGATAACTCCCCTTCTATCTTGCAATGTACATTTTACATTACATCAGTCTTCTCAGCTACACTTTTTGTCATGCAAAACTGTCATCCCTCTAAATGAAGTTCAGAAACTTGGATTTCCCATCCCAACCAAACTTCCTGTCTTCTAAAAAACACACAATTAAGGTCTGAAGGATAGCATTTTCAATTTTCTATCCTACTTCTATTATAAGCATAAAATTTCCCTTTTATAATGAAGATGGTAAAATAAATGGTATCTCAATTATAGAATGCTAACTTAAGTGGACCAGGAAAATCAATTTTGTCCTAAGGATTACTACAGTGAGAGCTATAGTATATATACATGTACATATATATATAAACCTAATATATTTGAATGTGTGTATAAGTGTATATACATATATGTGATATATATGTGTGTGTGTATATATACACCTAACATATTTGAATGTGTATATATATGCACATATTTACAAACATATATAAATCTATGTTATTTGAGAAACTCTTGGCTTTGGATATCCTGTAACAAATTTAGAAAGTGTCACACAACTAACTAGTCAATTATTAATTAAGTCCAACCTTGTAAATAAATCATTTATTCAAAGTAAGGAATAACTGCCATATACTAGGAACTTGGTAAATAAGATACATGTACCCCCAGAATTCATGGAGCTTCCAGTGTGGTATTGTAGAAAATGTGCTACTTCTCAAATGGTAACATTTTGGATAGATTAAACTTACATAACTGTTCTTCAGAAAGAATTTGGTTACAGCTTATGAACTGTATTCAAAGTATTTATTTATAGTAACAGAAAAGATGCGTATTTCCCCCTCATATAGAAAAACTGCATTAAGATTAGCTTACCACTACCAATATTCTCATGTTGTTCAAACCCACTTTTTGGGCAAATAATTATCACCAAAATTAGATGGAATTAGCAGTTTGTGCAGTTTTACAGGATTCAGCTTCTAGGTATGGATATTTTGAAACACTATAAAAGTTAGCTATCTGTTTATTACACAACTAATGTGCAAGGTAATAATCAACGAAACTACAACCAAGAGTCTTTTAACCGCTTTGTAATTAATACAATAGCAAACTTCTGCAACTTAAAATCATTTACCTACCAAGATCTTACCAAGATTCATGGAATCAAAGAAAAGATCTAAGATTTGTGACATTATCTAAGATTCCTATGGGGTTTTTCTTTATAATTTCCTTATGTTCTGTAACATCAACAAGGTTGACACAGCAATCAAGATCTCTCAGCTTCCCGCCATTCTATTCTGTGTTCAAGTAATTCTGGCTATGATTCCAGATTGTGCTAATGACTTAGTATGTGTGACTCTGTGCCTCAGCTTCCTTATTTGTTAAGTGGATTATTCTACAACTCTTTACATCCCAAAATTAAATAAGCAATTGCAGGAGGTTTTTATTTGCTAGTTTTCCCTGAAACCAAGAGCAAATCTTTGCCATAAACTATAAAGATAAGCACTTATATCAGAATTTTTAAAATAAAAGTTGTTATGCAAATTATTTTGTAAAACTACATAAATTTTTAAACTATACAAATGTGAGACAAGGAATCCTTTCAAAAGTTGGAAAATGTATCCCAAGTATTACTAATAGATGATATTACTAATTTCCAACAGTTAAAATCTTTGTGCATTTATACATTTTCATCACTAAATCCATTTCTAAACAAAATTTTTAATACATCATCTACTCTTCTTCCTCACTGTCCTAGCCTTTTACTAGCTTATTAAGTCTTTACATCTTAACAGACAATGAATTTTCAAGAAGTACTGAATTTTACTCATTTTGTATTTGGTTCACCACAACCACCACCCATTCCCACACACACACAGCTCACAGGTTATACTCTGACACATTCAATGTTGACTGAATTGATTAATGACCAATTATTATTTACTTTAGTAAATGACTTTACTACTAGTTAAAAGCAGTTTCTTCCATTCACCTATAGCACGCAATCCTATGTTCACATTCCTTTTGGATTTCTCATAAAAAGGGGGGCAGTGGGTTTCCTAGGATCCAACTTTAAAATGGAAGCTGAACTGATATAACCTAATCAATGAACTTCTGTAGGATAGGGAAAGTATCTTAATGACATTGTCAACCACTCCACTCTCTAAGTACCTGTCATTTAGTGCATATAAGTTGAATGAATGAATAAGCAAGCCTAGCATACAGAATTGCAAAAAGACAACTTCATGAATTACTTTTGGATTTCATGGAAGAAAATAAAGCAAAATAAAACAAAGAAACTAAATCAATTGGAGACAAACTCAAGGTCCCAGGGCTGTCAACTACTTTACTAACAAAGGTTGGTAAGACACTAAACACCATCTACATATATCCATAATTCATGAAACAGCACTGACACTTCATTTGTAATGAGGATCAGATCTTCGATAAAATGCTTTAGTTTTCTCTTTTGAATCCCCAATCTATTACATGAATTTACATCACAAATTTATTTATAATGTATTCATTATATATTTTTTATCTTCTAGTTTAAGTGTAGAACAGAGAAATAACACAAAAAAATACAAGGGAGATAAGTATACAAAAGCCTTTCATTGTAAAATCTGATTTGAGGTGAACAAGATAAAAAAAATAATAAATTATAGTGTTTTGTAACGATTACGCGTCAGGAAGCCCAGTAAAGACTTCTATAGTCATACAAGCATGTAGTGGTGCAGTACTGGAGAAGGGTGGCAAAACAGTAAACTGAAGTAAAATAAGGTAGAAAACCGATTTCATGAACCGTTATACGTGGGCAATGGCTCATTAACTCTTTAATCTCATAAATACCCTACTAACCTGTTTTACAGGCAAAGAAACTGAGGTTCAGAGAAATTAGGTAATTTGCTCTAGGTCCCAGCTAAATTTGAACCCAGATTTTTCTGTCTCCTACATCCATGTTATTTGGATCATGGGTTATTTTTATTTCTAATAACTAAACTGACTCTCCAAAGAACAACTGAAAGGAGTCCTGACAGATTTTGTAAGCGCAAAGGGAACTTAACCATTACTATGGTTTCATAATACTTAGCATAAAAAAAAAAGAAAGTAAAAACAGAAATTGTAATTACCCATAACTGGAATGGGAAATCTGGGGGGTTCAGAAGAATCAGTTTTCTTCTGGATATTTAGTTGAAGGAAAGTACCTTACAGCCAAAAGTGAAGAGACTAAACTCAAGGTGCAAGATTATTGCTGTAGAAGGAAATCGGAAATCATCAACGGAGAAACAAATAAGTAAATTAACCATCCTGGACAATCAGATAAAAGCAGATCAGAAAACTACACTTTTAGAAACCAGTTGCTATTAAGGTGTATGATCACCGAAGCGTTAAGTCTCTTCTGATGTAGGAAAAAAAATAAGGAAATGAATACAGGCCTAAAGCAACTCGACTCTAGGGCCCATTTAACAAACCCTCACCCCAAATTAATTAACCACACAGAAGAATAGATCTGGGAAATCACAGGGCAGCAGCTGTGCCACATTTTCATCAATTGTAACTTTTCAAGATTGTCCTGGTAATCTTGGGGTCAAAGAGATCCTAAGGCAGTAACTAATTTAGCCCCTTTACAACGGGTATTGATCCAGGATCTACATTAACACCTCTGGGTTCTGAAGTCTCAGTATATAAAATGGTACAACATTCCGTTCTAGCAACATCACTTCTTTCTAAATTTCACTTAAATTTTATCCCTCGAACTCTAAGCTCCACCCATTTGTAAACGGTTCTGCCCTCTTTGAGCTATGCACATGTTTCTATCAAAACAGTGACCAGGTCATTTTTTGCCAGGACTAAATAATGTTTTCCAAAGTAAGTATTCGAGGAACAAAAAGGGCAATTTTTGTCACTCTAATTAACAGGAACAGCCAGAAATTACTTGTACATATTTCTAGGGATTAACAACCCACCGGCTCCACTTCCGGAACATGCTCTTAGCATTAGGAGCTTTCGAAATTTTACCTAACAGGGCAGGCTGTTCTGAATCTGTGCATTACATCCACATAACCCTACCAAGAAACAAACCTCAAGTCCTGCAACGTAAAACAGACTCTTGACGTTTCTCTCTCGGCCCCGCCCAGGTCAGCTAAACGAAAAGTGAAGAGAGGAATCTGAATCGAAGAAAAACCCTAGGCGAGACGGGCGTGTTAGGCCATACGGAGACCGAGGACGAAAAAAGTATGCCTGGTCGTTTTTAAGGAACCCAGATATTTCGATGGGGGCGACCGGCTCTTCCCCAGGCCGGCTAACCTTCCCAACCCCCACCTCCGCCCCGGAACAACGACCACGATCCCACGACCTCACTCCCAAGCACCGCCTCCACTCGTCACCTTTCTCCACACTAACCTTTCTCCTCCCGGCTGTCAGCCGCCATTGCTCCCCTTCTTTTTCCGCTGCCGCTGCCGCCGCCGCTTCGACGCGACCCGCGCGAGCGCCGCAGCCGCGGCAACAGTAGCACGGACCCGTCCGTCAGTCCGTCCGCCGGGCTGCGCGCTTCGCACCTTGGCCTCTACTGCTCACCCTTCTCGGCTCGCCCTTTTTCTCTCCGTTTTTTCCCTATCTCCCTTCTCCTTTACTGTCTCCCGCCTCTTGCGGCCTAGACCCAGCGTTCCCGTTGGAGCTTGGAGCCCGAAAGGGAAATAAGAGCGAGGAGGGAAACAGATGGCGGCGGCAGGCGGTGCTAAAATGGAGCCTGCTTCCTGCGTGAAACAATCCCGCTCCCGAAATGCCTTGCGCTGTTTACGCTTCGCTCCTCTCTGGGAGCGTCATAGTGCGGAGAGGGGCGGGGCAGCGGGACGAAGAAAGGGAACGTGGCGTGACGCCAGCACGTCTTCCCGACGCCGTAGCCCCAGCGTCCTCGGAGTCTTGTTTACCGTGATTAGATCGTGGCAGTTTTAACTTTCCTGCTGGGGCCTTGTAGAGACGGATGTGTGTGGTTTTTCACCTGAAACTACTGGTGGAGATTGGCACTGTAAAATGTGGACCTCTCTGTAAGGCAAAGGTGCTTCCTGTTCCTCCGCAGGATTCCTGATTTAGTTATGGGTTTAGGACAAGTCTGGGCCAGCCCCTCTGCAGCCACCACTTCCTACTTTGTACCGGACTTGCTTATGGCGGAGCCACAGGCAATCCTGCATACAACCAACTCTTGTCACAAATGCATGCTGGTTTTTGTGTTGTTTCTTTTTCTAATTGGGGAAAGGAATTATTGTATTTTAATACAGTTTTGCAATTCACATAGTAATAAATTTGGTTTACACAGTTATCGAGGCCCTGGAGTACACAATTGATTTAAACAGACCATCAAGGAATTGAAACTACAGAAATGACCAAAAATGGCATAGCTATGTAATATTGTAAAATCTGTAAGTGAAACTTGTACAAGTTCTTTGCCCAAAGGAATGAAAATACAATTTTGCTTTAATGGAGACTGAGTTTAAAAAGAAAGGAAAATTCAAAAAAGAGGTAATACTATGTTAATAAACAAACTACTGCTATGGTCAGAGGAAGACAAGTAGTCCAGAGTGTGTTGGTATGATGACCAATTTAAAAAATTAAGACCAACACAGAGGCAGTGGGAAGATTTTAAGCAGTGGAAAAATAAGGACAGATTTTTGTCTTAGAGCCATCTGAAGGATGGCCTGCAGGGAAAAGAGAGAAGGGAAAACTTCCGTTAAGTATAAAACATGCCTATCAGTCAGATGTTGGGGAACCAAGAGTGAACAGGACAGTAACTCTGATCTTAAGGAATTTTCAATATAATGTAGGAAACAGGCAGATTAAAAGGAAGTTACTCTTCCATGTGAAACCAAGGGAAGAGATGTTCATTTGGTACAGGTTCTACATTTTCTAAACAGTGAAATTTCTAGTTTCTTTAAACACCACAATTACGTGGAACTTTGAATAGGAAGTGAGATATGGTGGGTTTGTATAGGATCCGGTGAAATAGTGACACATCCCAAAGTAATTTGGGCAGAGAATAAAAATATATATGCAGGGCCCCCCTGAGGAGCTTGGGGGAAATGCAGAAGTATTGTACTTCCTCACCTGGATTGTTGCTGATGTTCTCACAAACACTGAGGACTGGCAGTTTGAAGTGCTGAGCCCTCTATCACGGAACTTGCCATTACAAAGCTCGTTACTGCAAAGGAGAGGCTAAACCTACATATAATTGTGCCTAAGAGCCTGCCTCTGGGTACCTCTTTGTTGCTCAGATGTGACCCTGTCTCTCTAGCTAAGCCATCTTGGCAGGTGAACTCACTGCCCTCCCCCCTGTATGGGACCTGACTCCCAGGGGTGTAAATCTCCTTGGTAAAGCAGGATATGACTCCCAGGGATGAATCTGAACCCAGCATTGTGAGATTGAGAACATCTTGGACAAAAGGGGGATGCGAAATGAAATAAAGTTTCAGTGGATGAGAGATTTCAAATGGAGTCAAGAGATCACTCCGGTGGACATTCTTATGCACTATATACATAACACTTTTTAGGTTTTAAAGTATTGGAATAGCTAGAAGTAAATACCTGAAACTATCAAACTCCAACCCAGTAGCCTGGACTCTTGAAGATGATTGTATAACAATGTAGCTTACAAGGGGTAATAGTGTGATTGTGAAAACCTTGTGGACCACACTCCCTTAATCTAGTGTATGGATGGATGAGTAGAAAAATGTGGACAAAAAAACTAAATGAAAAATAGGGTGGGATAGGGAGAAGATTTGGGTGTTCTTGGTTGCTTTTATTACTCTGATTTTGTCTGGTGTAAAGAAAATGTTCAAAAACAGATAGGGGTGATGAATGCATAACTATATGATTTTCCTGTGAACAGTTGATTGTACACCATGGATGATTGTATGGTATGTGAATATATTTCAATAAAACTGAATTTAGTTTTTTTTAGAAAAAGGAAGTTACTCTGTAATAACTAAAAACATTGAATTACTGTGTGCCTGGTACTGTTCTGAACACTTGGCCTACACTATTTTAGATTATATTACATATTTTACATAATGGAAAGTGGAGTAATTTGTAATGAAAGTTCCCAAGATCACAGGGTTAGTAGTAAGTAACATAGCATGATAAAATCTAGGTAGTTTGGACTCCAGACCCTGCCCTCTCAACCACTTAACAGAGCCTCCTATAGAGTAAAATCGGATGTTATTGGAACCCAGAGGGAGGTACAAAGGAGAGTCAAGGAAGGTGTTCTGGCAAAGTGAAAATGATACCTAGCTGAAACCTAAAGGACTGTTAATTTCAACTATGTGAAGGGGAGAAAGGACAAGGGGATCGGGCAGATGGATGATGACCTTCATGATAGAGGAAATGTCAAGTGAAAAAGTCCTAGGTAGTAAAACTGCCCGTGGTTCAATTCAGCTTGATATTGAAGGCTTACGTAAGAAAAGGTTGAGTAAAGAGAGTTCTATACTTATTTATTTATTCTATAGTTCTTAAATTCCTATTAAGTTCCAAATATCGTCCTAGTACCTGGGGTCTCTGTCCTCCAGGAATATGACTTTATATTCTAGTTACAGAGATAAGGCACAAGTAAGCTAATTAATTAAAAATTATGATAGATTCTATGAAAGAAACAAGTAAGGGGCTAATATGGGGTGGGGGTGAGGGGTTTTTTATATAGAAAGACTAGGAAAGGCCTCTCTAAGGAGGTGAGTTGACAATTACACCTAAGGGATGAGAATTAGTCAGTAAAAGGTTGAGGTAAGAGTCTGCAAGGCAGGGAACAGCACATACAAAGGTTCTGAGGGAAAAAGAAGCTTGGGTGTGGTCAAGGATCTTAGAAGACCAGTGGTCTGGAGCCCAGATAATGTAAGAGGGGGCAAGAAGGCTGAGATAATGTTTGAGAACAGGCCACACCATACTTAGTAAGAACCTGATCAGGATAAAATGAAAGATGGAACAAGATCTACAGGAAGACAAAATTGGGATGTTGAAACTACCAAGTTAGAGGGGGCTGGAAAATACCTTGGGCTTTCTAGAGATTCACTCCTGTAAAATATAAAACCAGATCTATACAAGTTCAAGGTGATCACGCCTCAGAGGAAGACAACAGAATCTAGAGTCTCTGAAACTTATATACAATATTCAGCATTAAATCAGGCCAGGGCCAGGTCATATAGCAAAGGTTGCAAACTGGTACCTGCTGACCTAAACATTTCTTTGAGCCAGAACAGTATTTATTTGCTTTTATTGAAATTTAATGCCTTTAGTCATGGCATGCACTTCCCAATGAGGCTTGCCTCCACCACCCCTCCCAATTGCCTTAACCCTGGCCTCCATTACTGTTTGAAGTGTATATCTTTCAAGTGTGTGGATTCAGAAAAAAAAAATTGGTAATTGGATTCTATTACCTTAGGAAGGCTATATAGAATGAGGTATGAAAGAGACTCCGTCCAGAGTCTTACAGAATATCAATATTTTAAGGGGAGGCAATTGTACGATATGCCTACAATATCATACCAGAAAGCAAAAAATCAAAGGATAATAGGATCCCATCAAAATAACTCAGGAGATAAGCTAACTAAAGAGGCTCCCACTGGCCAAATGTGAGACATTTCAAGCAACTAACAAAGAAAAAACTCCACTGGATTATAATATATTCAATATGTTTAAATCCATGAATTCATAATAGCTCAAAAAAATGTATTAACCCCCGTTGGATGAGACTGTTTATTCTTTTGAAGACTAATAAATGAAGAGATATCATCATTTATCCTGTCTTCCCAAATAGAACAACACCTCTGGGTTACCAAGCAAGTAGTTGATGGGAGGTTACTCTTCATGGAAGTATGTTCAGCTAAAACATGAAGAAGCAATCATAGAATTAGGACATCACCAATTTACAATCAACAGGAAGACAATCAGGTGTTATGTGTCTCCTAACACATTGTATATAACAGTATCTATGAAGTAATTTGGCTAAAAAATATAACCTGGATCTCATCAACACTCACAATCAGTTTTGTAACCAGGGGTGATATTGACATTCAGCAACATTTAGAGAAAAGTTTGGTTGTACTACTGCAATGCAAAGGAAAACCCTCCCTCCTCCCCCAACAAAGAATTATCTAGCCTAGATGGCAATAGTGCCGAACTCTGGGAAACCATGCTCTAGGGCATATGCGGAGAACAGATGAGTACAGTAACACATCCTACACAAATGGCATTAGCAAAATCCAGACAATAGGAAACTCTTCAGGCAAACAAGTGACTTAAAAAATAAATTACAAGAAAGGTGGAAAGGATGTAATCTATACATTAAAATAAACATGCAAAAAAAAATAGGCAAAAAAGGCAAATATATAAACCAACTGCAATACATGGACCTTATTTGGATCCTGATTTGAATACATGCACACACACACTCATACACACATTCACACATATACCTATCAGCAAACTTTGAATAAAAGTGAATATCTAATGTTTTTAAGGAATTGTTAATTGTTTTAGCTGTAATAACAGTTAAGTTTTAAAAAAGAGTTCTTACGTATTTCAGGATATTTGTTTTTCTTGTTTCTTTGTTTTATTTTATCTGGAAATGTTTTTTTATTTTTTTATTTTTTGATAAAGTTAATAAAAAAGAGTTCTTATATTTTCATGATACATTCTGAAATATTTGCAGATGAAATGATATGGTATCTGAGATCTGCTTCAAAATAAGCTAGTAGAGGGCAAGGGGATGCAGTTGGGGGTATAGATGAAATGAGTCTGCTTATGAATTGATAATTGTTGACGATGGATGAAGCATTCATGGATGTATATTTTACCCTTCTTCTACTTTTTTTCTTTTATATCCGAGATTTCCTTCAATAATTTTTAAAGAAAATAAGAACAAGAGAAACCAGCCAAGAAAACTGAGGAGATATCAAGATGCCAATTTCCCTATTGCATATTAAACCTATCAGAAACAAGTAATAATTAAAAATAATTTTTAAGTTAAATGGAATTCTAAGTTTAAAACTTTGTTAGTAAAAAAAGGTTATGAGTTTCAGAAATGGATAGCACCATACTGTGTAATGGTAAGACAATATCATAAGTGTAATTAACAAAGCTGAGTGTGAGTATTGTTGAAAGAGAAAAATGAGGGTCGTGTAGGTCACCAGAAAGAAAGCTAGTGAATAAAAACTGGGACTACGTAACTTAGAGAAACTTAGAATGAACAATGACGGTGGTTAATTGTACAAATATAAGAAAGAGTTTACATGAACTAGAACAAATATACATCACTATGGCAGCCCAATGCCCAGGCCCCCTCCTAAAAGCCTGTAACAAACCAAGCACAAAGGTCAAGAAAGTAAACAATCTCCCTGGAGGGGGAAGAATGTAATTACAGATGTGAAAAATGGTATTGATTTTTTCGTAGTCTTAAACCCGAACCTTAGTGAAACATCAGGTCTTAGGCCCCTTTAATGATTATACTAGAGACCTGATGTCCTCATAGTATGTGAAATGTCTGTTCTGAAATCATATATTGCCTCATGCATTTCTCTTCCCTTTGGGGACTGCTAATATCCAGCTGGCCATCACCAGAAAACCACTTCTGTTTGTGAGACCCAATAAACCCATGTCTGCTTCTGCAGCTGGTGTGTTTTTTGGTCTAGCAGTCGCACCCTCCTGGGTTGTGTGCAAACTTGGTCTGGAACTGAACAGTCATTATTATAAGGTGTTAATAATGGCGTGGTATGTGGGAAAAAAATGCAATTAATGCAACCCAAGGTCTATAGTTAACAGTACATTGTAATATCCTTTCATTAATTGTAGCCAAGACTAAATGTCAATAAGAGGGGGACACATAAGGGAGGGAGGGGAATGGGATTTTTACTTTCTTTTCAGAAGAAATGGGAATGTTCTCATATATGATAGCTGGATAAGTAGAAACTATTCAATGTAATTCTTTATCTGAAAAATGGTTAGTATAGTCTTCAATAGTCAGTAGAGGAAAAAA
>PVKY010008898.1:0-13715 GCA_004027775.1 Bradypus variegatus
CATGGATCATATAATAATGTGGATGAACCTTGAGGACATTATGTTGAGTGAAGTTAGCCAGAAACAAAAGGACAGATTCTGTATGGTTTCACTAATATGAACAGACATTAATGAACAAACTTTGGGAGTTAAAAGCTGACAACACAGGTGACCAGGAGATAGAAAGAGGGTTGGGACCAGCCATTTGATGCTGAAGGACGACAAAATGTTTAGGATTGATTGTATAGATCCAGAAATAAATAGCATTAATACTGTGGGAAAAAAAAAAAAACACTCCTAGCAGAAAATGTAGGGAAGCATCTTCAGGATCTTGCACTGGGCAACAGTTTCTTAGACTTTACACCAAAAGCACAAGCAACGAAAGTGGAAAAATAGGTAAATGAGACCTCATCAAAATTTAAAACTTTTGTCCAAAGAACACTGCCACAAAAATGTAAAGAAAACCTACTCAATGGGAGAAAGTATTTGACACATATCCAAAAGCAGTTTAATATCCCAAATATATAAAGCAGTCCTACAACTCAACAACAGAAAGACAAATGCCCTATTAAAAAAACGACAAAAGACAAGGACAGACACTTTTCTGAAGAAGAAATACAAATGGCTCAAAAAGATATGAAAAAATACCCGACTTCAATGGCTATTAGGGAAATGCAAATCAAAACCACAATGAGATATCATCTCACAGTTACCAGAATGGCCATTATCCAAAAAAAAAAAAAAAGAAAATTACAAGTGCTAGAGAGGATGTGGAGAAAGAGACACACTTACTCATTGTTGGTAAGAATGCAGAATGGTACAATCACTCTGGAAGACAGTGTGGAGGTTGCTCAGGAAGCTAAGTATAGATTTGCCTTATGATCTAGCTATTCCATTGCTAGGTATATACTCAAAGGAAATGAAAGTGAAGACACAAATGGACATTTGTAAACTGGTATTTGTAAACCAATGTTTATTGCAGCATTATTCCTGATTTCCAAGAGATGGAAACAGTCCAAATGTCCATCAATGAATGCGTGGATAAACAAACTGTGGTATATACACATGACGGAATATTATGCAGCCGTAAGACAGAACAAAGACATGGAACATATAACAACATGGATGAACCTTGAGGACATTATGTTGAGTGAAGTTAGCCAGAAACAAAAGGACAAATACTGTATGGTCTCACTAATATCAACTAACATTAATGAGAAAACTTTGCCAGTTAAATAACACAGGCTACCAGGAGAAGCACTGTAACATGCTTCCATTAAATGTAACAAAGGCAATATACTAAAGCTAATTGCATATGAGAAGGGGATATAAGGGAGGGATATGGGATTCTTGGCAGTGCTGTTGTTTTCTATCCTTACAATTATATTGTATTATATGATATTTTATTTTTTTATCTTTTATTATTCACTTAAAAAAACTTTTTTATAATAATCAATATGTTCAAGTGCTGACTGTGGTGATAAACGTACAACTATATGATGATACTGTGAACTGACTGTACACTGTGGATAACTGTATGGTATATGAATATATTTCTATAAAATTGTAGGAAAAAATATAAATAAGGGTTAAAGTGCTGGAGAAAACATGGCAAGAAGGATATACTTAGCTACTGTTGATGAGGAGGCAGAATAGGTAGCCTTTCTGGAGGTCAGTGTGGTGGTTCCATAAGCAGCTAAGTATGTGGGGGCCATAAGTTTCTGCAACCTCATTAAGGGGTTTGTACTTGGAAGATAGGAGAGCAGAGACATGAATGGACATTTGCACACTGGTGTTTATGAAGGCAGTATTCATGATTTGCAATGGGTGGATGTGGCCTAAGGGTAACTGACTGAGGAACAGAATGGTGAACTGTGGTGTAGGCATACACTGGAATACTGAGCAACTACAAGAAGGAGTGAAGCTGTGAGACACGCACGAGGTGAATGGATCCTATAGAGCACATATTGAGTGAAGTACACCAGAAACAAAGGCAAACACTATAGTGCCTCACTGATATGGACTAACTACAATGTATAAATTCAGAATTGAATCTTGGAGCACAGCCTAACAGGGAAACAATTATTGTAATGGGCCCTAGATTGTAAGCTCTTACAGCAGTCAAATCTGTTTCTGAATTGTAATGGCCATCTCCAAATTCTGAGATGTTGATCCCTTTCTGTACAAACTGATTGGTCTCTGGAACACTGGGTATCTGTGTGACACCTGAAACTCAGAGTTAGAGCTCGGCAGATATGAATGCCAGTGTTAATGCATACAGCAACTGCTAAGAAAAAAAAAAAAAGGCTGAAAAAGAGCCCAGACTTCAATTAGAGATATGAATGAAGCAGATCTGGTTAAGACTAGGGTAAATCAGGCCAAAGGGTAAAGGGTGAAACTGACTGTGTTAAAACTTCAACTCCCATGTGAGACCAAGGATCTATATTTTCTAAACAATATTAACTTCTACAATCGTTTGTTCAAATACCACAATTACATGGAACTTTGAATAGGAAGTGAGATATGGTAGGTTTGTATACATAACTTGGGTGGAGAATAAAAATATATATGCAGGGCCCCCCTGAGGAGCTGGGGGACAACGCAGAAGTGTTGGCCTTCCTCACCTGGATTGTTGCTGATGTTCTCACAAACATTGAGGACTGAGGGCTTGGTATGCCAAGCCCTCTATCTTGGGGCCTGCCCTTATGAAGCTGGTTACTGCAAAGGAGAGGCTAAACCTGCTTATAATTGTGTCTAAGAGTCTCCCCTGAATGCCTCTTTGTTGCTCAGATGTGGCCCTCTCTCTCTAGCTAAGCCACCTCAGCAGGTGAACTCATTGCCCTCCCCCTTATGTGGGATATGACTCCCAGGAGTATAAATCTCCCTGGCAACGCAGGATATGACTCCCGGGGATAAATCTGAACCTGGCATCTTGGGATTGAGAACATCTTCTTGAACAAAAAGGGGATGCGAGATGAAACGAAGTGAAGCTTCAGTGGCTGAGAGATTTCAAATGGAGTTGAGAGGTCACTCTGGTGGACATTCTTACACACTATATAGATAACCCTCTTTAGGTTTTAATTTACTGGAATAGCTAGAAGTAAATACCTGAAACTAGCAAACTCCAACCTAGTGGCCTTGACTCTTGAAGACGATTGTATAACAATGTAGCTTACAAGAGGTGACAGTGTGATTGTGAAAACCTTGTGAATCGCACTCCCTTTATCCAGTGTATGAATGGATGAGTAGAAAAATGGGGACAAAAAATAAATGAAAAATAGGGTGGGATGGGGAGGTGATTTGGGTGTTCTTTTTTACTTTTATTTTTTATTCTTATTCTGATTCTTTCTGGTGTAAGGCAAATGTTCAAAAATAGATTGGGGTGATGAATGCATACCTATATGATGGTACTGTGAACAGTTGTTTGTACACCACGGATGATTGTATGGTATGTGAATCTCTCTCAAACTAAATTTAAAAAGAAAAAAAATGGGCAAAAGATTTGAATAGACATTTCTCCAAAGAGAACATACAAATGACTAAAAAGCACATGAGAAGATGCTCAACATCACTAGCTATTAGGGAAATGCAAATCAAAACCACTATGAGATATCATTTCACATGTACTAGAATAGCCACTATCAGACAACAGAAAATTACAAGTGTTGGAGAGGATGTCGAGAAACAGGAACACTTATTCACTGCTGGTGGGAATGTAAAATGGTACAGCTGCTATAGAAGACTGTTACAGTGGAAGCTAAATACAGAATTATATAGAATTATCACCCAGCAATCCCGCTACTAGGCATATACCCAGAAAAACCGAAAGCAAGGACTGGAACAGATATTTGCACACTGATGGTTGTAGCAGCATTATTCACAATTGCCAAAAGATGGAAGCAACCCAAGTGTCCATCAACTGATGAATGGATAAATGGAATATTATTCAGCTTTAAAAAGGAATGAAGTCCTGATGCATGCAGCCACACGGATGAACTTTGAGGGCATATTGCTGAGTGAAATAAGCTAGGCAGAAAGGGACAAATATTGTATGATCTCATTGATACGAACTAATTATAATAAGCATACTCATAGAGTTAGAATCTAGAACACAGGTTATCAATGGATAGACTGGGGGAAGAGAATGGGGAGCTGATGCTTAATTTGTACAGAATTTCAATTTAGGTTGATTGTAAAGGTTCAGAAAATGTTGGTGGTGATGATAGTACATTATTGGGACTGAAATTAACAGCGCTGAATTATGTATATGAATGTGGGAGAAAGGGGAGTTTTGGGTCATGTATGTTACTACAATGAAAGTTAGAAGATTAAGTATGGGACTGTATAACACAGTAAACCCTGTTTTGGACAATGGACTGGGGTGAATAATGCAAGTATAAGAATGTTCTTTCATAAATTATAACAAACATATGACACTAACACGAGGTGTTAATAATGGGTTGGTATACAGAAAAAAATACACCTAATGTAAACTAGGTGTAATTGTTACAACAATTGTAACAAAGGTAACCACACTAATGCAAAGTGTCAACAATGAGGGGGGTATGGGAACATCTAGTTTCACAAGACTTTTCTATAAACCTACAACTTCTCTAATTAAAAAACAGTAATAATAATTTTTTTAAAAAACTGTCTTTATTGGCAGAAAACATGATTGTCGTCACAGAAAATCCCAGTGAGCCTAGAAAAGCTACTAGAACTAATGAATCAGTTTAACAAGGTTGCAGGATACAAGGTCAATATAAAAATACCATCTGCACTTCTATACACTACTAATAAACAGAAAATTGGAAATTTTAAAGATGGCTACTTATAACAGCACCCAAAAAATGCCCCACGAAATATACAGATATAAATATAATAAAAGATTTTTATGCTGAAAACTTCAAAACCTTGCAAGTGGGAATGCAAAATTATAAAGGCCACCTTGGAAAGCAGTTTGGTAATTTCTTATAAAGTTAAAATACTTGCCACATGACCCAAGAATCCTATTTAACCAAAAGATATGATAACATGTCTACACAAAGACCTGTATGTGAACATACAAAGAACTATAGATGAATGTTTATAGCAACTTATTCCTAAACGTCAAAAACTGCAAATAACCATTCACACAATGAAATAATAGTCAGCAATAAAAAAGAACAAAGCACGGATACATACATCAATTTGAGTGAATCACAAAAGCCACAGGCAAAGTGAAAGAAACCAGAAATAAATGGTAACATGCTGTATGATTCCATTATGACATTCCAGAAAAGAAAAGAAACTATAGGAATGGAGAATGTATCAGTGGTGGTCAGGATCTGAGGGTGAGAGGAGGGAAATGACTACAAAGGGTTATGAGGGAACTTTGGGGGTAGACAGAAATGTTCTTTGTCTAGATTATAGTGGTGGATACATGACTATATAAATTTGTCAGCATTCACAAAGAGTATACCTAAAAGTGATTTTTACTTGTTATAAATTAATCCTCAATAGCATAAATTGTCCTTTAGAAAAAAATGCATCAATTTAAATGACTTAAACCTAGCTTAGCAGGTATGGGGGAGAGACAGGGGAGGAGAGAACAAAAATTCTTAGAAATATTGCAAATGTAAAAATTGATTTATCAATAGTAAATAAGAAGCAGACATTGCTAAAAAGAGTTAATCTAATGAGAGCTGCCTTTTTTTATTAAGTTCTCTTTGTTCACACAGAAAATTTTAAAATTTGATAAACGTTCAAAAGAAGACAAAAATTATGATGAAACAAGTTGTTAAAGGAGCACTGTGATTATGAGCTAGCATTTGGAAACAACTTACCTAACACTCCCTTTCCAATTTGTGAAATGGAAACAGTCTCACTTTACCCATTCATTCAACACAACTCCCATTCTGACTTTCGCTGGCTTCAAAAAAACTTTCTTTAATCATAAACCTATATCCTTTACAAATCTTAAATCTACAGCTAGGGGGTACAACATAAAATGCCTCTTATTCGGCAGATTCCTATTTGTCCCTTTAAGCTCCACACAAGCTGGCTAGTAATCATCTTTCTTTCTTTTTTCTTTTTTACTGCCACCAAAAAAGTGATGTGCCTCTGTGATAACTTTCTGCAGTCTCTTATTGCCTGCTATTAACTATTAAAATGGTTTTTAAAGAAAAAAAAAGCTCTAAGGAGTTTTGAGCTGATCATTCCAACAAGATAACATTTTTCCCATTTAACAAAAGTTAAGGGGTAAATTATAACTTGCATCTCTTCGTTTTGTCTTTATGTTTATTCTATTTGGCTTATATTGTTGCTAGGAAACCAGTTCATAATAAGATTTCCCAGCCCAAAGAACAGTCTCCCAGCCAGCCTGGGAGATATCAAATTTTATAACCTGGGCAATTCTCTACCATATGATTTACCAACAAGCCGGCACTGCACAGGTACACTCACAGGTGCATCCCCTGTGCTCCATTTACCTAAAAGACAAAATATTTGTTATAGCAGAGAACAAAAGAGATGATTAGAAGTGTAGAGCCCTCTGATGGAGAGAACACATAAAATTTACTACCAGTCCTTGCTACCCCTCCCAACTAAATATTCTGGGTTTTTGCCTTTATTTTGAGATGAAATGTCAGTCCACCCCAATCACTCCACCAGGCAACACACAAACTATTTCCATGAGCCATCATCCAACTACCGCCCTGTTAAATATTTGAAAAGGAAGGAGGCATCAATACCTGCACACTTGAGAGGGCGGAGGGAAGGAATGAGTCGGGATTCTTACGGGGCCGCTGAGTCACCTACAGCTGTGGCCAAGATTTCACCCTCCAGGAAACCAGGCTTTGCCCCAACTCCCATCAGAAAAGCAACTAGTAGCAGCAGCAGCAAGCGTCCTACCAAAAAACACTCAGCACTACTTTTAACATAGTTGCCACTCCTAAAAGTGAAGCCAAAAAATAGGTTTCAGGTCCAAAGCTTTATTCTGAATCAAGAGACCAGGGCAGATGGAGGAAACATCTTTATTGTGGGGAAGTGGGTCGCACTTCGCAAAGTTACTGGTTCCAGCTTCAACCACGAAATGCTACTTTTATGGCAGCATGTAACCCAAAGTAACTACAGTACAAGGAAATGTGGCTGACGGACGCTGCAGCGCGCTTACCCCAGTGTACGTGCCAAAGTAGGAGGAGAAACATGCGGCAGGCGCATTAGGTGAAACCTCACCAAGAACCAGTCAGTTGCGTTCGGTGGGAGGCTTCAGTGACACAATAATCACGTGTACATGTGCGCAGACTTTCGAAACTGGCACTAAATTCTGGAGCGTGCAGGTCCCGATACGTGAAGCGAGGACAAGTACGAGTTCGCCCTCCCTAACCGCGGGAGCCAAGCTCCGTTCCTGCCGCAGGCTGGTCACGCCCCCTTGACTCCCAGAGGACGCTGGGGGCGAGGCCGGAGACCGCAGGCGGCAGAAGCCGGGCAGCGCGCTCCCCGCGCGGGTGGGGCGCTCCCAGCCCGCGGCCAGGCCGCTTCCCGGCACGCCCCCCACCACACGCGGCCCAGGCCCCTGAACCCCGGACCCACGTCCGCAAGGCGAGCGTCTATTTACCTGCTCCCCGCTCGGGCTCGCCTCCGCCGCGAAGCTCACCCACGCTGCCAGGTGACCCACCCCTAGCACACGGCCCTTCGCGCTGACAGCCAGGGAACGACCCCAGACTCTTGCGGGAGGCCACAGACCCAGTCACGCAAGTTGGAATAGCCCACACACCACCCGGCTTCGAACACCTCTGCCCCCGGAAGTTGATTTCCGTCAAGACCCGCCCAACCCTGCGCCTGTCACTCAACGCAAACATGCGCGTCACGTGGCCCCAGGCTGAGGCCCCACACCTGGCCTGAGTTGTCCACGGAGGGTTGCCCTCCGAAAGAAGATGGCTTCTCCTTTGACAACGCTTCCCCCTCTCAGGTGCTACCCCCCGTTAATTACAACTACTCATTCCTCTTGAATGAGAGGCCCTATTTCTATGCCTAATCAATACAGATAAAATCATCCCCAAATGACACTCCCACTTGGGACTCTGTGAGCTCACTTCCAAGCATAGTTAAATAACAACTGGAACTGAAAAAAGTGCATGTCATGTAGTAAGTACTGAAGAAACAACTGTTGACAAGTGCCCTGTTGCATGTCTGAACTTACATGCACGAGGATGCACCCAAGCCAAGGGTCCTTAGAGACCGCTACTCTGATTTCAGTCAAAGAACTCGGCTCTAAACTAATTTTGTTCTTGTCATAAACTCCAGATCACAGCAATTCATTCATGCTCATCTCTGTTACAGAGAAAGTTTATTTTCTGCTGCCAAGTCTCCCCTTCTTTTCAAAGACTTCTGTTAAATAGCTTCTTCTGAAGAAAAAGAAACAAGCTAAATAAAACAGATTGACTCAACTGATGGATATTTATTTGAAAGGAAGTATGGTTATAGAGATTTTTTTAGTCCATTTCAGACTTGCAGTAACTACTAGATACAAATAGACAACTAGCAAGTCACTTATTAAAGATTTCCATTTTTGACCTGGGAGGGATTTGGAAGACATTCATTTAGCAATTTTTTTTTTTGATTGTATACCATATACCCAGTGGGACCAAGGAGTGAGAATCCAAGAGTGAACAAGATATACTGTAGATTCTTACCTTCAGGGAACTTACAATCTAGTGAGGAAGAAAGACAAGTAACCTGGGAACTTTAAGCATAAGACTCAGGAATATTCACATTCACTGTACAACAGGCATTCTTTAACATTTCAGACACGTTTGTTTTCTGTTTTCTGTTGATCACAATTGTATTAAAAGTGTAATAATTTCTGCTCTGAACTGGAAGTGGAAAACACCAGTAAGGTGTCCTGACCATCCTCCAGTAAATGCAGGCTCAAGTGGTTAGCAAGCAGTTTCAGTATTGAATGGCACAAATGTCACTCTTCTGCTCCCTTTTTTCCTGCCTACCCCCTTATTTATGCATGCAGCAAACAGATTTCTATTATCAGAAAAATAAAACTTTATTACACATTTTTGCTTATCTGTCTACTAAACCACCAAGTCAAGGTCCACTTCTTATTGTCTTTGAATATCCAGCAATCTAGCACATGTCTAGTGATTAGAAGACAGATATTCAAGAAATGTTTCTTATACTCTCATATCGCTGCTGGAAAGGTCAGGTGACTCTCTGGGAGTTTCTAACGAGGTAAGTACATGCACACATCTATCTCACCTAATCTGATATCTAAAATTAAATAGATATATAATAATAGAAACTATTATTTATTCAGCACTTGCTATATGCCTGGGATTGGGCTGAATATTTTTCATCCATTATCTAACTTATCACAATTATCCTAAAGTAGGTGTATTAATGTGTTCACTTTTTAGTTGAATACGTAGCCTTAGTATTAGGGCTAATTTGACTAAGTGGTAGAGCAGTATTCAAAGCCAGGTATGCCTCACAGAAGGGCTTAGTGCTTATTCATTTCAAGCCACTGTTTCACATCCCTTGTTGATCAGCAAATCCAAATCCCACCACCTCTGTGAAGTCTTTCTCCCCTCCCCACAGTAATCCATGCTTTTTCTTTTTTTTTTAAGTGTACAATTAAGTGGTTTTTAGTATATTCACAAGAATTGTGCAACTATCACCACAATCAATTCTAGAACATTTTCATCATCCCCTAAAAAGATACTGCATACCTTTTATCAGTCATCCCCTATTCCATCCCCCACAACCCTAGGCAATCACTAATCTACTTTCTGTCTCTTTATATTTGTCTATTCTGGACATTTCATATAAATTGAATCTTATAATATGTGGCCGTTTATGACTGGCTTTTTTTCACTTAGCATAATGTTTTCAAGGTTCATTTAGCCAGTCATCAAATGATGGGCATGTGGATTGTTTCAACATTTTGGCTATTATGAATAATACTGCTATGAATATTCATGCACAAGTTTCTGGGTAGGCATATGTTTTCATTTGTCTTGTGTATATACTTATGCATGGAATTTGATGACACATAGGGTATCCTATGTTTAACCTTTGAGGAACTGTCAGAATGATTTCCAGAGTGGTTGTGCCATTTTACATTACCACCTGCAATGTATGAGCCTTCCAATTTCTCCACTGTGCCTTTTCTTATATCCTCTAGAAAAATATATCTCTCTTAACTTTTCAAGGTACTTTCCAGTAGTCTTCTTCTATCACTAGTTATGTTTTTGTGTTTATGTGTCTTCAGGTCAGTCACCCTCAGAAGGCTGTGACCTTCTGAGGTGAGCAGCATAGCACCTGCCCTCAAGAAGCTCAAGTTTGGAAGGAGATACAATCAAATCAGATATTACAATGATGATAAGACTGAAATCAAAGTTATTGTTAAAATGTGAAGGAGGAATACCTAATTCAATCTTATTTGATCAAGAAGTACATCCCATAAGATGTAAAGCTCAAAATGAGTCTTGAAGAATCAGTAGGAGTTAGCCAAGTAAAAAGAGACAAGAGTATGTTCCAGACAAAGGAACATACCTTTGTATGTAGTTCCTTGCCTATTAATTGTGTAGCTACGTATAGCGTATAGGCAGGTATGGTGGAAAAAAAAGATGGCGGCAAATTGGAATAGAGCAGGATAAATGCCATATCTAGATGGGGTGTGTAGTGGTTTGATGCTGTTATGTACCCCTAGAAAAGGCCATATTCTTTTCATCCATTCCTGTGGATGCAGACCTGTTGTGGGTAGGACCTTTTGTTTAGGCTACTTCAATTAAGATGTGACCCATCCAATTCAAGCTGGATCTTGATCCTTTTTACTAGAGTCCTTTTTGAGAGGATAAAAGAAAGAAAAAGCAAAGAGCTGAGAGAAGCCCCAGAGAAGCTGAGAGAGAAGGACATGCCCAAAGAAGCAGAGAGAGGAAGACACTGAAGCCAGAAACTGGAAGCAACAAATCCCGGGAGAGAAGCACCAGCCAGACACCAGCCATGGGCCTTCCCATATGACAGAGGTGTCCCAGATACCAGCAGCCTTTCTTCAGAGAAAGTATCATCCTGTTGATGCCTTAACTGGGACATTTTCATGGCCTTAGAACTGTAAATTTGTAAGCTAATAAATCCCTATTGCAAAAGCCAACCCATTTCTGGTATATTACATTCCGGCAGCTTTATCAAACTGAAACAGGGTAAAATGATGGAAATTTTTGTAAATTGTGCTAAGGAGTAGAAATTTGAACTCTATACTGAAGCTAATGAAAAACTAATGGATTAGTAAAGCATAGGTGGGGAGAAGAGTCATGATTGGATTTGCATTTTTACTGAGATCACTTCAGCAGAAGAGAGGGACACAGAGAAACAAGTTATAAGACTGATGAAATAACCAGAATGAGTAATCATGAAGGCCTGAACCAAGTTAGTATCCATGAAAGAGGCAGTGAGGATTTGAAAGACATGTGGGCAGCAAGAAAAAGGAAGGAATAAAAGAAGAACCGAAGGTTTCTGGAGCTATTCAAAGAGGTGGGTAATTCAGGAGCAAGATGGTACACTTGGTCTTGAGAATAATGAAACATGAATTTAATACAACAGTTGTAGTTTATAAACTGTTGTAGTCCCCCAGAGAAGAAAGAGCAACCCTCCCCCACCCAAAACTTAGTTCATATATCAAGACTGATGACAGCATACATTCACCACAAGGATATAACAAGGTTTTGCTCACATAATGAAGCTCTCTAGGAAGAGCAGAGCAAGCTTTCCAAGGAGGTCCAAAAATAACTTTGACAGAGCAAGGAAATGAGACTGTCTTTAGAGGTTTTATGGTGGTTAGAATGTATAGCTAGGGTAACAATCTACACAGAGGCCAGGTCTTGCATGGTTTGAACTTTCCACTGGTGTCAAAGTAGGGAGGACCCAATCTTTCTAATTGGCTTGCTCAACCGGGGCAAGAAGGAAAAGGAGAGAGAAGTATGTCTTAAAAGCTCTTAGCAGTCAAACATCAAAAATGGAGTCAGGACCTCACCCTGATCAAGAGGGCTGAGTAAGAAGCTTCAGGGCTCTGTTTCTTCACAGAAGTTTTAAACAACCAGAAAGAACTGGCAAAACTTCTTCCTAACCATTAAAGGATTAGAGTTACAGGACAAACTCCAAGTCAAGGAAAAGGCCACTAAAAAGCAGTGGAATCTAATGGCACTCTGACTAGCCCCCTCTGCACTCCTTACTGCCTCAGAAATGAGCCAGCAGATCCCTGGTCCCAGTTTCAGAGAGAAAGCAAAGTAACCCTTGTGCACATACTGGGAGCATGTGTGTCTGGCCTAATCTGGCTGGTGGTATTCTGAGGGACTTGCTGTCCCAGAACTTGTCCTGCATGTACAAGGTGGCTTACAGAGCCCTCCTACAGAACACTGTGGTGGAACAGTCAATTGGCTGCTCTGGGCAATGTATAGCTGGCTGTAGGATGTAGGGTGCCAAGACTGTGAGGAAACTGTTTCCTAGGGAAGAGGGGACATTTGTATCTGTGTAAACCAGAGAATTCCCAAGACAATGCACATGCACGGAAAGGGTCAGCAAGGCCCCTATGCTTTGACCTGGAGATATTCTCTAAACTTATGGTATGGATAAGCTCTGAAGGAGAACACTCAGGATAAGTCAGTCTTCAAAATCTGGAAAAGCTGTTTTCTTATTTTCCTTTATTTTTGTTAGCTCCTGACATTCAAGGAAAGCTCAGTCATAGCACTAGCTGGATACAAGCTTACAGAACAGACACCCCAGAGTCTAAATTCCAGCAACAACAAATTTAAATATCAAAATGTCCAGGTTTCAACAAAATGACATGAAACATATGAAGAAATAGCAAGCAATGACCCAGTCAAAGGAGATTAAAACAGTAGAAATCATCAATGAAGAGGATCAACCTGGGAAATACCAAACAAAGACTTTTTTTAAATGGTGCTAAATATGCTCAAAGAGATAAAGGAAAACATGGACAAACAACTAAAGGAAATCAGGAAAACAATAGATGACACAAAGAGAGTATCAATAGAGAGATGGGAACTATGAAAAGGAACAAAACAGAGCAGAACACCACAGAAACAAAAATTTTAAAATTCCGTAAAGGGGTTCAATAGGAGATTGGAGCTGGCAGAAAAAAGAATCAGTGAACTTGAAGGTAAGATCATTAAATGATCCAGACTAAGGAATAGAAAGAAGAATGAAGAAAAGTGAAAGGAGACTGAGGAACCTATAGGACACTATCAAGCATACCAAGATATGTGTCATAGGAATCCCAGAAGAAGAAAGACAGAAAGGAGTAGAGAGAATATTCAAAGAAATAATGGAAGAATACCTCCAAAATTTAATGAAAGACCTGAATATACACCTCCAAGATCTCAACAAACTCCATACAGGAGAAGCCCAAATCAGCACACACCATGCCATGTTATAATCAAGTTGTCAAATGCCAAATATAAAGAGGGACTTCTGAAAGCTGTCAGAGAGAAGCAATATGTCACATACAAAGGAGCCTCAATAAAAGTAAGTGCTAATTTTGCATCAGAAAACATGGAGTGGGAAGACATATTTCAAGTGCTGAAAGCAAAAAACTGCCAGTCAAGTATTCTTTATCCAGCAAAACTCTCTTTCAAAAATGAGGGAGAGATTAAGACATTCTCAGATACACAAAAACTGAGGGACTTCATCATGACTAAACCAGCTCAAGAAGAAATGCTGAAAGAGTT